>JACXGK010005034.1:0-35102 GCA_016801125.1 Novumbra hubbsi | reverse complement strand
CAGGTGTCCTCTTCCCCGGGACAGTCCTCTAACCCCACATCAGGGTTAGTAATGACTCGTTGTACATCACGTAGCAGGGTAATGCTGGGCGGGCCAGGGGTTTTCATTAACAGGTGTCCTCTTCCCCGGGACAGTTCTCTAACCCCACATCAGGGTTAGTAATGACTCGTTGTACATCACGTAGCAGGGTAATGTGCAATTATCAGCAGGCAGTTGCTGTTATTCCCTGACTCATGTGGTAGATGTGGAATGTGCTTCACCTGATAGATGGCATAGAAATTAGTGTCCCGTCATTTTTTTTTTAAATAAACTGGCTAAATTAAGTTCTGGTCTTGCCCCCGTGTGGGCAGTTACAGAATGTGTAAGGCCTTGCCTGGCCTCCACGCTCCGTCAGGTGCAGAGAAACACCCCCACCCCCCTTGATGTGCAAGCACGTAAATCAGCCCTTTGTCGTCCTCGGAAACATCACGTTTCACTGCATTATATTAGGGAAGATGAATGTTTATTCTCCATGGACCTCGAGATTCATTGAGAGAAGCAGCGTTCACGTGGTCTCACGCGACGTACGTATGATCAGTGCCAACGCCCCCCCCCCGTAAAACATGATGCCGTTGACTAGCTTTATAGCTTCAGTCTTGTTAAAACAACGATTGACTGTCACAAGGAAATAAGATGCAATTATTGCTATGCATAGTGCAGACTTCTAATTTTAGACTGCACGTGTTAATATGTTGTTTATATGTGCATAATCTACCAGCAGAATCACTCAGTTGAGCGTGAAATTACGGCTTTGAGGGCAGGTGGCCCTGATGACACACGGCCCTTATCAGCAGATACATCACATCGCACGCGACTTCCGGGGGAAACGTTTCGCCTCAACAGCGGCACATTTGCAATCAGTGGCCAAAATCCCGGAAGACATCTTCGAAGGGGATCTTTTTGGGGGGTTTACTTTTGTTCGATGTATGCAGTATTATGAAGAACAGGTCATCAAATATCAGGAGCATTTAGTTTCCGTAAAGCCCCTGTGAATACATTGTGCTACATTGGGGCCCCACAATAGTCACGATTAAAGGATCCCCGTCAAATGCATGTCTCGGATGTCTTAGCGCGACCTCTGAGTGTCACGCCTTGACACTGAGAGGTTGTATGTCATTCAATAAGGGAGAGATTAGCCTAACAGTATTGATACATCGAGCTATGTGATGGGGACAGGATGCCTAATTAAACACATTGCATTCAAGTTAGATTAGAGTTTGTGTTTTAGGATCTAGGTGGTACAGTTGACACTACAGTGTGGCTATGCTACGCGTAAAAACACACTGAAAACACATACATACAGAAGAACACAGAAGTGTTCCTTATCAGAGATAACTTCGAGCATTATTACTTTTCTGCATTCTGCTTGGGCGCGTGTGTCTGTTGGCAAGGCTGTGTGTCTGTTGGCAAGGCTGTGTGTGTGTTGTCAATGGCTGTGTGTGTGTTGTCAATGGCTGTGTGTGTGTTGTCAATGGCTGTGTGTGTGTTGTCAATGGCTGTGTGTGTGTTGTCAATGGCTGTGTGTGTGTTGTCAATGGCTGTGTGTGTGTTGTGTATAGGTCCCTACATACCGAAATGCCCGTGTGCCCGGCTGTGCAGAGACAATTCAGGTCGTCACCCCGGGTCAAGTGCTCAGAAGTCTGATGAATTACACATAGAAGCGGTCCAGTTCCAGATTCCTGTGAGTCACAGCCAAAAGCTGAGGTCCAACTCCACTGTTCAACTGTGTGCTGGACACTTTCTCACGAGGCGAACAACGCGGCGTGTTTCGGCGCTGACACTGCGTTCCCAGCCCAGACTTGATGTTCACCCTTCTCTCCTCCCATCCCCGCTCTTTCCCACGTTGCTCTCCTCGCTCTACCTTTAGGCTTTGGGTTTATGTTCTTTTAGGCCACACTGACATATTTCCTCAGCCCACCTCTTCCGTTCATGCTTAAACTTTCTTGCAATTCCTCATGTGGTTTGCTGGCAGTTCTCCATTAGAAGTCAGAGAAGATAACGAACAGTGCAGTGAGAAAACATTTGGAGTAGTCTGTGTGGTGTCATGTGTGGTCTAGGATGTCTTGCTTGGTCAATATTCCTTTTTGCGTAGTCTGTATAGCTTTCAATAGGTGAGACGTTTTCACCACAAGTTGCAGTCTGCAATGTAGCGTGCTGTGATGTTTTTCATTTTTGCCTAAACAACATTGGACGTTGTTTCTCTATGACATCATGTGGGTAGCACGCCCACTACACTAAATGTAAACATGTTGAAACAATGTCGTAAAAACAGTGAAGATCCACAAAAGCACAGTTCCCATGGGCCTGTGTGTATCTATACATGAGATAATAAGAGGAAAGAAAATCAGGACTGGATGAGAAAGGTGGAGATCCAAGAGCAAGATATAAGAGAGAGAGAGATAATGCGAGAGAGAGATATAAAAACAGAGATATAAAAAGAGAGATATAAAGAAAGAGTGAGAGAATGGAAGAGAAAAATATATAAAGAGAGAGAGCTACGTGTAAATGGAGGGGGCGAGAGAAGTCTGATGGAGCGGGTGGAGAGAGGAGGAGGGTGGGGATGGAGGTAGGTGGAGAAAACAGGGACAGTTTGTGTGTGTGTGTCAATGCAAAGCACTGTTCTAGAGAAACCACACATTAACATCTGTTTACTGGCATGCTAATAGTAGACATCACAAACACACACACACTCCTCAGTACTCCCCCAAAGAGAGAGTGTGTGTGTGCAGGGGTGTGTGTGTCTTCAAGAGATATGCAGGATGAGACAGGAGTTGATGTGGCAGAGCATGTGAGTCATATCAGATGATCCAACTCCCGAAATCTGTCCACTGAATGAATGAATATATTTTTTTTTATTTCAATAAAGGGCATTCATCTGCATTCATAATGATGTTTTCGGCTGATTAGCTTAATTCAGAGAGCCATCTTGGTCTTTGAAATAATAGTCTGTCTTGGAAATCGTTGACAATGAAATTCAGAAGAAAGGAGGAGATGGACCATGCCTAGTTGCTTTATAAACGCAGTACAAGCCAATTCAATATCTCAAAGAAATCTCCAAGCATGAGTGAGAGGAATAATAAAAAAACTAAAATGAAAGAATAAATAAATAAAACTCCATGACGTTATTTCATAAAACTTTCTTCTGGAAGTAATATCTGAGGAATGAAAATAAATGTTACTTTTGCCTTCTGGTACTTTGAAATACTGTTCATTTGTATTTGTATTTGAAAATTAGCCTTTGAACTGTACTTTTCTTTTTTAAGTCCTTGCCTACGCTTCTGTCGGTTGTTCATGAAAAGCCCCGGCCGTTTAAAGCTATCAGAAAAAAAGAACAAAGTGTATACAGAACCAAACAGAAGCGTAATCCCTTCATGTCTAACAGAGTCCATGTGTTTGATTTCATTAAAGATGCATTTGAGCTGCTCCTACGCGAAACGGGAAAAGCCTGCCTCCATCACCGCCCCACCAACTCATTACCATACGCAGCGATGCCCGCGCATCTGCAAACCAGGCACCAGCCCTCCGTTGGGGTCTTGAGAGAGAGTCCACGCACACATGTGCATGTGTCGCCCAGGTTAACGGTACGTCCTTCGTCAAACGGCGTGGACGCCCGTGCTCATCGTCCTTCGTCAAACGGCGTGGACGCCCGTGCTCATTGTCCCGCCAACAACAGGCCGCTCGCACGCCCGGATGACGACGGCAAGTTCTGCGGTGCCCTTTGCGGCTAACGCTTCCAATGCCCGCGTTCGTTGGTAGGCGTTTCCCCGGCGAACAGCTGCTTGGGCAGCAATGTCATTGAGTTGTGATTACGTACGTTTAGTTTACGTAACTGTGAGTGTAATCTACTTCCGCATCCGATTATGGAACTTTGTAGCTCTCGACGCACATATGAAGGGGACGAACCATGAATGGACGGCTGAAACCGCTGCCGTGATAGGGTGAAGGGAGTGTGATTTTTGGTCAGGCGTAAACCCGCGTGACTATACGTCTTCAGATTGAAACATGGATGTGCACGGCAGTGGGACCCAGAGTGTTGGGACGGAAACACACGCGTGTTTGTCTGTGGTCTCTCGCTCCACTGAATCCCATTTTAAAATTCCAACATCACTGTGGATATTTAATCCCAAAAGTCCACAAGGAGATTACAATCAAAGAGATGCCATGTTCAATTTGAGAGGCGATTTGTTCCAATCACCACCTCTCCATTTTTCTCTAATTTTATTCATTTATGTCACCATAATAAAAGCCTTGCACCTTAGTTTTCCAAGCAGAAAAGGGACAGGTATTTAAAATGACTCCTTCCATAAGGCCCACTGATGAGCCAACCTAACCAGAAACAAGGCACAGAGAAACCTGGGAATGAAAATGGAGGTGCATAGTTCCTCCGGTTTCATAATATATGGAGAGGAAGTTTCTGGAATTGCACTGTACTGTTATAGGATGAGTAATGGAAGGATGGTCCATCGCACAGCCGTGGGAACGAGAAGAATATAGAGAATAGCGAATTAAATATAGAGAAGGAAAGCAACAAACATAAAACACGAAGAGAGAATGAGCGAGAGACAGAGTGAGAAATTGAAGGGGGGTAAAATGAAACAAATGTCAGGTCCTCTTCAGGAAGATAATGGAGACGTAGTTAATAAGACTGCTGGTTATTTAGTTGAAAATGAACCCTTCCATATGCAGTGATAACGTGCCATTAATAATCAATTAGCCCAGAGGCCACTCACCTTAGCCCACAGGAACACAAGGGGACTGACAGTGTACTAAGGCAAGCTCTGCCACTAGGCTTCGCTGTGTCTCCCAGTGCAGTCACGTTCAGTCTCCCGAGCATGAAGGGGATACCAGGTGACGGGCGGTCACACCAGGAGAGCTGGACAGGCCTGTAGAAGGGCATCGACCCAAAAGCAGGACCGGCATCCGCTCCTTTGGGGGCGAGTAGCTCGACCAGAGGCCTTCACAATGACCTTCCGCGGGCTACTGGTGTGAATGTGTGTGACCAAGCTGTCAGAAACAGACTCCATGAGGGGGGCACGAGGGCCCGGCGTCCTCTAGCGGGACCTGTGCTCACAGCCCGGCACCGTGCAGCTGGATCGGCATTGGCCAGAGAACAACCAGAATTGGCCGGCGAGAGGAGATTCACACTGAGCACATGTGACAGACGTGAAAGGGTCTGGAGACGCCGTGGTGAAATGCTACGCTCCCTTTAACATCATCCAGCATGACCGGTTTGGCGGTGGGTCGGTGATGGCCAGGGAAAACACATCCATGGAGGGTCGCACAGATCCCCACGTGGTGCCCAGCGGTAGCGTGTCTGCTGAGGATTTTGTTCTCAACGAAACTGTACAATGTGCATTAAAGATTCTGCTGAAACAAAAAATTAGCTGAAAGTCTGTAGCCATATTTAAGTGGCTCTGTGGCTGAACCTCTGTATCTTTGTCGATCTGTAGATCAGTGGACCTGCAGATCTGTAGCTCTGTATCTGTAGCTCTGTAGCGATATCTCTGTAGCTATATCTCTGTAGCTATATCTCTGTAGCTATATCTCTATAGCTGTATTTTAGTAATTCTGTAGATGTAACCCTGCGTCTGTAACTCTGTACCTCTGTAGATTGGTATCTCAGTATCTCTGTAGCTGTTGCCCTGTAACTAAAACAGTAGCTCCTTTCTCTCGCTCTGTAGCTCATTAGCTGTAACACCGTAGCTGTATTTTATTAGCTCTGTACCTACATGTATATAGCATGATTTTTGTCCTGTAGCGTTCTGTGTGCTAAATCAAATCGATGTGTACTGGTAGATACTGTATGTTCAGACTATAAGGAGAGTGAGAGATAGATACTCCAAGATAGACAGATAGAGGGAGAGCTAAAGAAATAGAGAGGCAGATAGAAATATAGCGAGGGAAAGTGACAGACGGAGAGACAGAACGCTCCCTAAATTTGCTTTGTCATCCGGGTGGTGACCGCTGTCACCGAAGTATCTTAGAATTCTCCAGAATGTCGAGCATCCCAGTGCAAAGTAGAGTGACGAGACACTGACAACACAATCTGAAAAGGGACATATTACCAGTGCTGCACTCTTTTCTGCACAGAATTATTCAATTAACATGCATTTAATATGTACACTTTGTGACGAGTCGATTATGTGCAGACGGTGGGGGAATACTGGATACCAAATACGAGTCTGACAAACATACCCAAAGACTCTTCATTGCAGACTGAATCTTCCTTCTCCCTCCTGCTAGGCAAATAGCTGTGTCGTTTGCCAGTTTGCCAGAAGATTACACCCTGTTGATGATGTACTTGTATCTTATTGGTCATTACAGTCAGAGGTGCCGCAAACGACAGCATGGTTTAGTATTAGCTTACCCAGGGAAAATGTCTGATTACAAAATGGAGTTACAGGGGTGAAAAACTCAGGTGTTCACCGTGAATTCAGTCTGACAGTGAATGTTCTGCAATGTCCCTGCAATACCTCACTCAGTAACCTCTCCCATTCCTTGGACTCTGGATTGAGAAAAAAAGTTACCAAAACAAAATGTGGAATTCCTCTTGTTTTCCCCCGGACCCAAATCCGTCACTGCCGGAGATGCTTTCCTTCCCCAAACAGAGCATCATCGGGTGACAGTGAGGAAAACGATGCTTCTTTTTCCTTTTAGTTTCTACCTGCCTGTCTATCTTACCGCCTGCACCCTCCTCGATCCCCAACTACATTTCCGCAGGTGACAGCACCGCAAACACCTCTTCCTGGGCCTTTCGGCGCTGACCATTTCGAGTTGTGCGAGAGGTGTAACGTATCTGACGGCACGTTCGCTGCTGATGGCCACCCAGGTTTCTATCATCCTGAGGGGAGGACGACGGTGCAGAAACACAAAGGACACGCAAAGCAACGGTGACGAGAGAGAGATGGGAGTCACGCCAACCGGTGGTGTGACTGCGAACAGGCTGAGTCACCCGCCAAGGCAACGGTAGTATCCGGTAAATGCCACGTCCCTGGCAGAATTGGTCCCGGCCCGGCTCGCTCACCTCGGCTTGACTACTCATGTTCTAATAGAGCCTTTTCTGAGCGCTTTGAGCAAAACGCTGATTCCCGGAACTCGCGAGATGCGAGAAACGCGGGCGGGTTTGGAAATGAACAGGTTTGCCACTGTTCACACACACACACAGGCAAGCAAACGCACACACACACACACAAAGTGTTGAAATGTTTTTTGTGCTCTGACGTGGACACACACTCACACCTACCAGCTGAGAAAATCTCCCGGTGACAGTTCTCATTACTGACCATACGAACTCGCGTTAACCGCGCGAGGAAACCAATTAGGACCTTGTCATCAAAATGCGTCCTCTCCATGGCTGTTACAAACGATAAGCCAGGGAAATCCCTTAACCACCACCGCTGCTGACCGCAGGACGCTGGAAAATGTTTATAAGCGAATACTCGGACCGTTATGGCTGGGCGCTATTAGAAGTGTTTGGAGCTGGAGACTTAATTGAACATGATATGGAAAACAAAAGTCATGCTCATGAATGGGTTTCCCCTGTTGAATGGAACGATTCATGTGTTTGCTGACAGTCTGACACAGAAACAAACCACGCAAAACACATTCACTGATCTACTTGGGTTTGTGACCGGTTTTTTAAAGCCGAAATGCATCTTGTGGATTTGTGATGTATTGCCAATATGCAACAGGGAAGCACTCTGTCCTGGCATTCCATGATGTCTCGTGCCTAAAAACAGCCCACGTTGCCCATATTCCTTGTGTGCTTGTCTTAAAAGATGTGTGTGAAAGTTGTTTACCCTCTCACCGCAGTACATTCGGTCATCTGAGGTAAGCTAAGTAACGCTCCACCTGTTACAGCGAGATGATTACTTCAGGTCGTCTGAGGTAAATTAAGAAACCCCTCCACCTGTGGAACCGCAAGCCTATTACTCTATTCCAAATTGGAATCGTTTTTTTATAGTGACAAATTAGACCTCACATGTAGCATGTGGCAAGTCGGCTGTGACCAATATATAACCACGAACACAATGGCGCTCGGAGTGAAGTAACCATATTGACTATTTTCTTTTATTCAGCCCTTTATCTGAAAAAGACAGAAAACAATGCATGTTTAACACAACAGTTTTTCGAGAAAGCAGTGGTTAGCCTGAGCAGTGAAGCATGGCGGAGCTGAAAAATGTGTTATACCTACACCTAATTCATTGTTTGTTTGCCTCATTTTTGCCCAGTGAGCACAGAAGCCTAATTGGAAATGGAATCCTAATGGGAAATTGATGAAATGGACCCATACCAAGACGAGTTGAACCCACAGGTTAATCAGCCGCCACGCTCCTTTGTCTGTTTACCGCCGAGCCTCCTTAAAAATAAGTAACTTAAAAGAAAAAAAAATGTTCGGCCAACTTCACTTGAAGAGAGCTTAAGGGTCGTAAATAAGAGGAACCGGTCAGTGGGTCGACGATGGGTCTTCTGAAAATGTATTTCCCTTTGGGGGTCTGTGAGGGAGAAAAGGGGAGAGAAAGATAGAAAAGAGAGAGCAACCAAGGAAATGGAAGGAGAAAGAGAGAGAGAAAAGAGATGAAGGGGCCAAGGAGGAGAATACAAGCGGCGGTCCCCTCCTTGGATCTCCCCGGTGACTTTCCCCTCAACACCTCTGATTAAATTACCAACATATCTCTTAGAGACCCAGAGGCCTCGCCGTCGTCTTGCGTCCAGGTCTAACACGACTCAATTCCGGACTGCCCTCCACCCTGTGACCTTCAACGGGGCGGCCGCATGACGAAGGCCAGTGAAGCGTCTAATGGGTTTCAGCCGTTCTAACGAGTCACCGGACGGAGTCCCTTTGAGTGAAGGCCTGTTATTTTGTCGTGGCGTTTTCGTGTTCCCGCTGAGGCAGTCATTAATCTCTAACCGTGGTGAGATGTGGGGGGCGGGGGTGTAAACCAGTTCCTTGGTAGGGTCTGTGTTGCCCCGGATTGGATACACACAGGGCACGTAAGGGGCAAAACCACACACACACTCCATCCTCAAGGCGCCCCGGCAACCTGGGACTGATACAAGACTGTATTGTGCCAGTGATTTCTTTTCCTCATTTTTCATTGCCTTGTTCCCTCCAGTAAATAAACAGAAAATGCAGGGGAGAGGAATGTTAACGCAAGGTGACATGGCACTCCCCCCCCAGCCACCGTTGCTAGAGACTTCTGCCTTCTCCAAAGTACACGCTAATGAGAGGGGGGAAAAAGGCGTTGGTTTGTGGACAGGCCGATCTTTTTCTCTGTGGCTGTCTCTGGAATCATCTCAGGGTGTCGTGATTGGACGTCAGGCTTCTCACCCGGCTTGAATTCTACCCCCCAGTGGTTAAGCAACTTGACGCCCCCCCCCCCCCCCCCCCCCCCCCCCTCCAGTTTCTTGTTTTTGGCGCATTTACCCATAATTTCAACCGTTACACGAGTGTCGTTTTGAATATAAACATTGTGACATCCCTCCCAAACTAATTTCAAGTTTGTTTCTAAGTGCTTCCTTGTAATTTAAACATGCCGGTTGCCGTGCATATAATTACCACGAAACAGACTGTCACCTAATTGCAATTCTTTCTGGAGGCATGCTGTGGTAGTTGTGCAATAAAAGATGGATGTCACAAGGCTGCGAAAGAGGAGCACATTTATAAATGTATTTGTCATTGCCATTAACTGCTTTTTGCTTTCATGTCTCCAGTCACACCGTTGTTTACCCACTCAGGCGCATCAGAACACACATACCATAGGCTGGACCGCCCTGTCCGGAGAAGACACATCATTGGCTGGTCAGTGAGTGAATGGGCCGCATTTGACCCCATGACCTCAGACCCCCCCACCCATCCCTACAGACCGTCTCAGAAGTCTGTTCAACACAGCCTCGTCTTGCCCTGTCGCAGACGATGAACCCTTCCCCTTAGACTATCATCCAGCCTGTCAGGAAGAAGACATCTCCTGGAGGAGGGAGGGCCTAAACGAGGGGGAGACACGGGGAGAAAGAAAGAGATCGATGTGGACGTTTTGTGGGGACGGTGACATGACATAAAAATCCCTAACCCACCGACAATATGATTCAATATGAAATACGCATCTCTCTATTGTTATTTTTATTTTCATGTTCATTTGGAATGTAGCAGTGGAAGAACACCGGACACCTTTACATGGTTGGATGCTAGATGTGTTCCAACTCTCCGTGTTTCAACTCGCCATCTGGGAATGCCGTTTTTCCCCTCTGAACGCAACCATTTTGTAACAATCATGGCACTGCTTTGAGCGTACCTCTATCTCGTCCAGCACACTGCTGAAACAGTTGTGCCTCGTAGACAGGCTGCATATGCAAGAGTGGAAAGTGTGTGTGTGCGTGCGTTTTGCCCGTGAAGTGGAAAAGTCCTCACTAGTATAGCAATACGAGGTTGTGTGTGCAATGTGTGTATGACAGATTTTAAGCGAGGGTGTCTAGGCCTTTGTTCCAAGATATCTGAGCAGTAAAGATGCTTGGTGTTTCCATAACATTCTTGGACAGCTAAAAAGCACTTTGTTCATTGTACCTTTGTACTTGTAAAAGAGCCAGTTCTTTGCTTCCTACTGTCACAGATATGACAGCGTAGGCCTACTAAAAGATTGGGAGCATGAATAGATGCACACTACTGTGATTTATGAATTTATCAGTAACAATGCCTTAAATGCCATCTGATACAGATGGTCTGAAATTAACCAGATGGCTTCCTACGGCTCACGTCAATATCTGGTTGATCCCATGTTGATCCCATGTTAATCCCATGTTAATCTTATGTTCGTATCACGTTGATCTGTGCAAACACGGACGTGATCTGCGGAGTTAGCCAGTGGGTACATGGGACACGAAAGCACTGTGCATTTACAGTAGAGCATGCTGGCATTTACCGACCCCCGCGACGGATCAGAGAACTTCCAAGGGAACGCCGGGGACCTAGAGACCAATAGCGAACCTTTTCAAAAGTTCCCGTGAGCAGACGTCAACACCAGTAACAGAAACCTGGTCTTCAGGTATTTTTTGGTCGTCCTGATCTTAAAACTCTATCATCTTCATTGTCGCGATCAACTTCGTCTGATCTTCATCATTGTTCAAACCTCTTCCTCACCATAACGTCTGTCATAATCACCACCATCAGTGTAAAGAGATAGAAGGTGCCTCGATAAATGAACTGCTTTTGTTTACTCTTGTGTTTACTCTAAACAGGAACCAGGCTGTCATAAGTGCAGTGTTTTGACTAATGCTGTTCCTTCCTTAATTATTGCAGAAATGGCACATCTCCCAATCCAAAATTGGCTGATTTGAATAGCAAGGTGAAACCATAAACTATCCCATCTTCCGCAATTTCTTTTTTTTTGTTGCTTTAAGCATTTTGCCTGACGTATGAAGAGGCAACTGAGTGCTATGTAATTTTTCATTCCCTCTCAGGAGAATACTAAACAAGACAAACGGCCCACTAAACGCGGCGGAAAGTGAGGGGAACGTAAAAAAAGTGACTTGCATTGCGAAATTTAACTCTTTTTCCAGCGATAAGGTCAAACCTGTCACCTTCACTTGCATCTATCTCCCTGTAATAGGCAGAATGTTCAACTAACGCAAGACATATTACAATCTCAACAACCACACAGTCCGGATGTCACCAATAACTCGTAAGCAGTCCCACTTTTGATGTAAATAATGAGCAACTGTCTCTCCATGTAGGAGCATTCAGCCTAGTCGAGAACCGATCCCGACTCAAGCTAATATTCCACTTCCCAAGGACAAGCCAATATGGACTAATAGCAATTTGGTTCGGACGGTAATAAATCCAACCCAAAATTCCCAGTTCATCAGACACACATATCTGATTCACCTCAAACTGCCAGGTGCTCTTTCATGCATGTGGACATTGCATACAAAGTAATTGGGATCCGTTGGAATGTTTTGCATGCCTCTAAGGGGCCAAAATGATTCTATCGGAATAAGAAAGGAAGCACCCGTCCTCGCACACACACACACACGCTCCGTGTCCTCTGATTGATTGTTTCGCCTGCATTTGAATATAAACTAAGTGGATCTGGAATCAGATTCGGGTAAATAACGAAAAAGCAGAGACAGGCATTGGAGAAAGACAAGCATCGCAAAACCAAACAGCATCATATTGAGTGAATCCCAATGAGCCTTCTAGGTGCGAATGGCAATCAACTGGTAATACCCCAATTTACCAGGAACGCGTGTGAGCATGTGAATGTGCCTAACAGGATCAATAACGGCCCCACCTCATCATCAGACTACATGATTGGGATTTTCGGCTCCAGCCGCTGTGCACCAATCACAGCCTTTCTTATTAACTGATTCGGGCTGTGTTCTTGCGTGCATCCCAATGAGTCTGTTTGTTCCTGGACGAACCTCGAAGTTTACTTTGAAAGCAGGCATCAGTTTGGACTACCAATACCCACTTCAGTCGAACGGTTTGTGTCGAGACCTGAAAGTCGTTGACCAAACAACATGTATGCTTATGGGATAGAATAATGAAATCGAAACAAGATGGATATCCCCGATTCATCCTCTATGTTCATTATATTTCTTAATGCCTTGTCCGGCCCAGTATGAAACATTTGCATATATTTATTCATTAACATATTTAAAAAGGTACCTAGGCTATTCACTCAGTTTTTCATCATTAT
Source organism: Novumbra hubbsi (assembly GCA_016801125.1). NCBI lineage: Eukaryota > Metazoa > Chordata > Actinopteri > Esociformes > Umbridae > Novumbra > Novumbra hubbsi. Next base: position 22,371 of record JACXGK010005034.1, on the reverse strand, counting down.
CTTTTATTATGACCTCCACGTCTCTCTCTCCCTCTCTTACGCTCACACTCTCTCACCTCAAGATGGCTTTATCTCCTCTGATTTGTGGTAAACGTGTGAAAAACCTAGGTTTCTGATCATTTTCTGTCTCTTCTCCAGGCTCCCTGCAATCTCATAACCTCTTCCCGTCTACTTAAAAGTCACAAAGACCCTTCCCTCCATTATGTCCTCAGCTGATCTCCCATGATGCACTCCAAGCGCCGATCCCCCGGTTAGCCCCGCGTCTGCTAATCTGCTCTTTCATCTGCGGCCGGGGGGGACCCCTTCATCGAGGGTTCAGATGTGATATTAATCAGCCGCCGTGTAGCTTTGAAAAAAAATGCACGCGCGTACGCGCATTCAGTCCCCTTGAGCCGTCTTGGCCCTTATCCCTCGGGGATCTGACAACGAGGACCTGGCGAGATAGACGCGAGAGCATCATTGACTTTTAAGGGCCGACTTCGTCTCGTGAGGCCACTGGGTCTCTGTGTGGATTGGACGACGAGGAACCTCGCCGCGTGTCACATTTCCCCCCGAAGAAAATCCCAAAACGTGGAAAGTCGGTGGGTCTCATGCTATCCCAAAGACAAACAGAGCTGCCCAGAGAAGTGCCACTCTGAAAACAACTCTTAGTTCCAGTACAAAACACAGCTGTGTTAGTGTTTTGAGGCTTTAGCCCCAACACGGCTAAAAAAGCCTATCCTGTCATGTTTAATCAGAGCATTGTCTAACCGGGGAAATTGTAACAGGGGGGGGGGGGGCGGGGCTGGAAGGGTAAGATCATCACACACAAATAACCCCCACGCCCAACCCTCCTCCTCCTTGCCTCCCCAGCCTTCACATGGCGTGAGCGTCATCCAGGCGCCGGGCGGAATCGAAAGGTTTGTCCCAGAGACACGGGCGAGATGGAAGGCCGTTGCTATCAGACGTGACCAATGGGGTGAGCGGGGTTCTGAGGAGAGGGCCGCATCGAGGGTTTATCAAGCCGACACGTCACAGGCTGGGCCCAGACTAGCCTCCGGAGGAAACAGAGGAAAGGCAATCATGTGGCGAGAACAGAAGTGCATTGTTTTTTCGGCCGCTCCGGTCCCGGTCCCGTCCGCTCACAGACTCTCGAGTCGATTAAACTGGCAATCTAAAAAGTAAAAAAAAGGAACAAGCCGCTTTGAAACACCACTCAGGACACATCGCTGCGGACACAGCCCCAGAGAAACCCTCAGAGCAAACAAAGAGCGGCGTACAAAGCCGTGCTGTGTACAAAAGGATGTTAATTCCGCTGGATGCCGAGCGAACTCGCGGGCTCCCATGGTCCATTCCTCCACGCCTCACCCTGGCAGCGGACGCGCTCCCGTTCCAGGTTCCAAAGCGACGAGGACAATGCACCGGGAAAAAGCTGAGAGCCGCCTCTATCTCCTGCCCAGATTTTAGGCGCGACACAGAATCTCAGAGTTTGGCAACCTCTGGGGTGACGAAGCCACGGACTCAGGCGATAAAAGATCAATGGAAACAAAATGGAGTCATGATGGATGCGATCCAGAAGGCAGATTGGGGATTATAGGAGGATATAGAACCGGGGAACTGTACTAGCAACATGCTGCTGAATGTCTGACCTTCCACTAGAGAAAATGCCAACTTGGAACGATGTTCAAAGAATTGGCTAGCTTCCCTATCACACAGCTTCGGAGCATCATTTTGTATTTTATTAATATTTTCTCCATGCATATTTTTTGTATTCATCTACAACAGATAGCCGTGGCGTAGATTCAGGCTAAGCTTTTAAAAGTAATCTGCACTCAGAGGGCCTTGCGTTTTTCGAATGCTAATTTAGAACGAAAGGTGTTATTATTAGCACTTACAAATGTTCCCCCACAGCACGAATGAGTCTTGATTGTAGTCATACTAGGACTAACCAATTTACATCGCCTTTTCCTCAAAGGTTTAAAGGGCTGCAAACGGAATCAAAGGGAATGATGATCGTTGCTCCGTAGTGGTCGAGGGACTTCCTCAAACCAGTAAATGACATTCCTTCTCAGCACGGGTTCCCAATATCATGACCTTACAGCTCTGGCACCAGGGACCCCATTAGGAAGAACGAAATATAAAATATCACGTAATAAATACGGGACCATATAAGGTACCAAACAAATGTTTAGACACACTGTTCAAGTGAATGGGTTAGTGTGACAAAATCTTTAAATGGTATGGAATAAATCCACACTACCGTTCATGTTTGGAAAACCCCGGGTTACCAGAATACATTCTTTATTGCCCAGTAGGTTTACCCATGCCTGAAATTTGCGTTAGTGAATTGGTTATATTTGTTTGGCAGACTTAAGATCCCAAAACAGTTGGATTCCCTTACATTTTTACTTTAATACAACAACTTGTATTACACCAGGCTTTAATACACCAACCTAAGACCCAAGGTTTTGAATAAACAGCCTCAGCTTTTAATAAACCGGCCTCACGGATTGGATGTAGCTTTTGCATGTAACTTCTGTCCTATTTCTCCATGCATTTCTACTAGAGGAAGAGGATCTGTGAGAGAGGAGCACTGGAATCCATTTAGAATTTTAATTAGCTCTCTTTGTAACACTAACAGACACACATTCAGACCAGCAATATCCCTTCAAAGCTTCAAATTACCAGCCACTCATGGTTTGAAAACATCAAAGGTTTTGGTAAAAGTGTGTCATTGTACTTCTAGATGGACCAAGAGTGTATGTGTGTGTGTCAGTGTGAAAAGGGTATCAGTAGTGTATGTGTGTGGACACTGTGTGGGTCCTTAGTTGTGTGTATTCCGGCATGTCCACTCTGAAGTGCTCAATAACTTGCACCTCCTATAAGGCAGTTATAATGTCAGTTATAATACTCAGAATGGAACGTTTGGCCATCGACATTAGCAGACACAGGGCTTCTCTACAAATCGCTGCAAATCCGGAGGATGTTGGATTTCCTCTTCCTAGCTGCTCCTTCTGCATATAATCGCCCTACTAGCCAGCCGGGAACGGAGAGCAACGAACACACATTAGCGGATTAGGGCCTAATCTCAATGTAGCACCTCACATTTATACCGGCAGAACACAGTCGGCTGAAGGAAGCAGTGTGCTCAGTTGCTGATCTGTCTGTCTGTCCTCTCTGAAAAGGCTCTGATTATGGGTTGGGGGGACAGAAGTGAGTACACTCCCTGGTGATGGAATGAGTCCAATTCCATCTCCATCATACAATCTCCAAAGGCATTTCCCAGCTCTGCGGACAGCGATAGTTGGTGTCCTGATTTTGAGATGAAGAAATGACAAGGTGACAGGTTTTTCCTTTCCTGGAGACAGACTTTGTTTCCCACTCACCTGGATGGATAATTTTCCTAATCAACGCGTCTTCCAATCAGCCAGCAGGTGCGAGACAATCAAAACTCTAAAACTGCATCTTCCATCTGGTTCCAGTCTTTCACATCAGCTATCCTTGTGTCAAACCAATAAAAGGATTTGACACATTGTTCCACATCTATTCACTTCGACACGTTCCTGTGTTTGCTGAGGTGCTACATTTATTCTAGGAACTCACAAATCAAACGCTTCTGGAGGTATCTTTTCATCAAAGACCTCCAATGAAGTTGTAATTAAACACGATGATATTACTTTATATGTCACGCGAAACAATGACAGGCAACCTTGTCATACCTCACAACAACTGTCATACCACCCTAGATTTATAATACCAGCATGCAGACTGCATCACTAATCAGCGTGTCTTAGTATGTACAAGTGCCTTTCAAACAACTCCCATGTTCACCTGTAAAATTGAATTAAACCGCACAAAGAGGCTCGATCGCTCCGCCAACGTGCTGTGATCCTACAGACTGGCGTGGATTACATTGACCAGGGGGTGCCGCTGTTTGTAGCGTCACGTTCATCCAGGGAACAAAATGGCATGCCCTTATCGCCAGGAACCTCTGGACAAGGGGACGACTGCCTTATAGACGGTGAGGGGCGTTGTTTTAGCCTTTTCACACTTTGAAGGTTAGTACATCCACTATCTATGTCGGTTCTGCTTGCCCTAGCGTCTTACACCTCAGCTTGTTCCACATCCCATCAATCAAATATCGAGAGACCGCTTGATTGGAATGCTCAGGCATCTATTACATTTGCTAGGGACTGATTGGAGTTGTGGGTGATACTGGTCAGATGATTGGCGAGTATGGCCGCCTACTGAGGGATCAATGAAGCACATGATAATGAACCTCAAGTAAGTCACATTAAATAAATGAATTCCCCTGGAAACCACACTGGGATTTGGTCGCATTCATGCTTGTTCTCTGTTTCTCTTCCTGTTACTATTCATATATATAAAGTTATACCTTTTCTTTGGCCAGTTGAAATCAGAATGTAACAAAACCATGTTCTCTACCTCCAGGGTCTTGGGTAATTAGTGTCTTGTGTCTGGTCTCCCCACAGCTCTGACTTCATAGATCCCCTTCATTAAGACGTGTCGTGCTGACCAGAAGGATTAAAATAACCTAATTGCACCTCCTCCCAAACTCCCTTCTCACCTCTTCTGCTCTCCTTAAACACTTCTTTTATGCTTGCTTCTTACACTGCTTTTGTCTGATCAGTGATGCCAGAGTTACAACATGTAGGTCAATGAGAGCGCTTGAGACATAAATAAACCAAAAAGTGTAAAAAAACCAACAATATTCATTCTCATGTAGAGGCCCATCCCATCATTTCCATATGATGAATCCCAAAAACTAGTGACTGGTGATAGATCTCAGGGCGCATTGGTAGACAGCATTTGAGGTTTTATGTGTGTAGGCTACTGTGTGTATGTACTGTCACCTGAAACAGACGTGAATGTAGTCTGCACATTTGGATTTCCACTATCAGAAGGCATCCTGCTTAAAAAAAATAGATATTACAAAGCCACATATGTTTTTAACAGAAATATCAGGATATTCGTAAATTATCTATTTGAGCGGTTTTCAGAGTAGCCATTTTAAGGCCGTTCCAAATTCAGTTATGGTTCCTACAAGTAGTATGTTTTTGTTGTGTGCTTTCAGTGCTATTTTACCATCCAAAAGTCCCTTTTGTAATGTGAAGAACTGTAAAAAGGCATTGTGTAGAAAATGCTGCAGCAGAGTATAATACTGTATTATTAGCGTGGAAATGAATACCAACTCACAGTAAGATACAGAAAGATTCCAAGTCTCACAGACTTTCCAGTATCTGTAAGATACAGTGTAAATATAATGTAACTGAAAGTAAAAACAAAGACTAGCATAAGAAACAACAGTCTAAAACCAGACTGATGCACATTTGAAATTAAGTATATACCCAGCACAATATATTTTTGACGTTTATAAAGATCATTTTGAGAATTTAGAGGTAGTCGATCTATACCATTCTTAACCCACAGACCACCATGAGTTGGTCAATAAGGAAGTTGTGGATTCTTGTAATGTTGTCTTGGAAAGAAGATCAAAATTCAGGTAGGTGAATGTAAACAAGGTCTTTATTTCACCCTGAATGGCAAAAGCCACAGTGGTGCGTGAAGCACAGGTTTGAGGTAATTACAGAGGGGAGAATCAGACTTCTCATGGAGCACCAACGCACCAGTGTGTGTAACACAGAACAGGTAACAATAACGAACACAGAGACAAGACACACGAGGGCCTGTATACCTAGTCCATAGGGAACAGCTGTGGGAAATGAGGAGGGATGCGTTCACAGGACATGGGAAACAGGACAAACACGAACGATGACAACGAGAAGGCCGGCGACGTCGAACGCCGGGGTGCCACGCGACTGGAGGGGAGCCTGCCGCTAGGTGGAGACGTGACACATTTTCATTTATTGCAAATTAAACACAGGCAAAGAGAGCAACACAATATCATCAACAAGATCCTGGTTTCTCATCAATATAAATAGAATCACAGTAAACAATATGTCGTATATATTTCTCCTCCATACGTATTGGGGCAGAAAGGAGCATGCTTTTTATAAATCTATTATACGTTATAATGTGTATTTTCAGGTATGTGTCGACATATCGATTTCACAACTTAAAAGTGACAACAGTGAATCGTGTTAAACAACACACACCTTGTACTTCATCCTCATGGTAATGGCTTGGTTTTAAATCTCTGTCATGAGGTCACCGTTTGGACATTGACTTGATCTCACGGGGGTGACACGCAGCGTTAACAGCCTGGTCATGCCATCCAGATCCCCGTGTACCAGTGGCGGGACCAGCTATGTCATCCATGAGCTAGGTCATCCATGAGCTAGGTCATCCGTGCCCCTTGGCTATTCTATTGTGTGTTTGACTGAATGATTATTCTTCTACTGTGAGAGCACGAAGCATATGACACGTTCTACGAATTACATGTTAATAATATTTATATAATAATAAAGTAATCTTACAATTAATGTGCGTTTACTGACGCCTTGAAAGAGGCCTTTACAAGCACTATTACTGAAGGATGAAACAAGCTGCGTTGCTGCAGTCAATACATTCCGGCCTGCAAGTGATGGTGGAGCTGATGTACTGAAACCTTGGCACTCCACTTAAGGCAATTTAAAACGAATGCAGCAATAGTTGATTCAGCATCTGAACATGTCAAATGGGTTTGAAGTAATATTCCAGTGATAAAAAACAAAACTTGAAATGAGATGGGGTTTTTTTTCACATTATTGGTCAGATGTAGGTGGAAATGATGTAAGCTGTAATATGGGTTGCTTTAGCAATATAGAAAAAAAAAAACATTGCATTCTGGTAATAAACAGTGCGACATGTGGTTACGTTTAAAGGTCGTACGGTACGTTTTATCTTACGCGAACACATCGCTCAACAATGAATGCCATTATTTCCACTACTTTTCTCGGTGGCGAACGATGCGTCGAACGCGGAGCTGTTTCCCCCGAGCACAAAGAGCTGACGCGAGTCGAGGGTGTTCACAAAGCAGACTCATTGAATCAATATTGAAAAGCCGCTAAGAGGCCCCGTTTACAGTAAACATCTCATTTCCTCGGGATCCGTAGAGTTCGGCACAATGAAGCGGGCGGTTTCCAGGCTTTATGCGGCGCTGCCGCCTTGTCATCCCGTTCAAGCACGTCAACAGCGGGCCGCCCCGGCTCCGTCAATGGACCATTCAGACCTGTTTATGGGAGTCGGGCAGGTGTCATTGACTCGGCGAACAGGGTAAACTCTGCAGAGGGGTACAGGGACGAGGCGCGTGAAGGAATAGGCCGGGGGCGGGTGAGGCGGGGGGAGGGTTAGGGAGGGGTGCAGAGGGTTGGGGTTGGGTACGGAGGGTTGGGGAGGGGCGGGAAGGGATGACATTGTCTTCGTTACTTGTGTTAAAGGATGTGGGTTTTTTTAAGCAAAGACCATGGATTGCCCATTGGGATTTGGGATTTGCGCCCATGCTGACACATTGCTTCCAAGGCAGCAGGCTTGGACCGCTGGTCCACCGTAGGCCACGTACACGCAAGTTACTCCGGGTCGAATGATAGGCCAGCTTGTCTAGCTGGTTGGACATCTTGATTGAACGGACGAATCTGCGGTGGTACAGATGTTTTTATTAGCATGAAAGGTAATAAAGGCAGGTACCCACAAGGACGGAATGGAAGGAAGTGTGTGTGTGTGTGTGTGTGTGTTAGCATGTGCATATCCCTGCATTCATTTTTCTCTTTCAAAAAAAAAATTATGGGTAAAACAAAGAAGAGTTGTATCTGGCCGGGGAGGATATCCTTACAAGCTAATGGAACATGGCAAACCCACTGAAATACAATAAGAACAGAATGATGTAATCCATGCAAACACTGCCAGATGATGGTGAAAGTAGAGCATGCTTCTCAATGGCAGTAGTCTCTGATCACCTTGCCCATCGTGTCCATGGGTACAATTTGAGGCATTTGGTTGTCTCTGGGAGAACCTTTTAATGCACACGGAGACCTTTCAACAATGTGTAATTAATTTGTGAGAATCCTAGGATTACAAACCATATACATGAACTGTAATATGGCAGGTTTGGTGATGCAGTCCTTCACACCGTGGTAAGAACTTGCTGGGAAAGTGTGTGCGAGCATCACGCAAAGCGACGTTCATTACGAGCCGTCTAGAAACATCCCCCGTCTTCCGATATCCACGTCTTTTTTTTTGTCTCCTCGACTCAGCGACAGAGACGTTTCATGTTGGTTAAAGTGGCAAAGTGGCGAACACAAGGTATTCAGTAATGGTTGAACCCACATCCGCCGATGACCCGCATCACTGTCAGTGTCGATTGGTCCGGGTTCGCTGTTGTTTGACACGCTGATGTGTCCGTGACACGGTGTGATTGCTGATGTTGTCATCAGAAAGGGCCACTCACGAAGCCGACTGTTAACGGAGTAGCGCTACCGTTTGCCGTGAGGGCCTTCCGCGGGTAAGCCAATTAGAGCTTTTTGCGCTGGGTTGTCTCTCTGTTGCAATTTATAATTAAACAAGATTGATTTTTGATTGACTTCATCAATGACTGCTCTTGTCTTCAACCACAAATTTGCAATTACAGAAACTGTAGCTGAGCAACCCCACTACCTCTACCTGATGCTCAGACCAGCTTACCAACAACCGTTGCAATTTCTACACGGTGGTTTGTAACCTCTTGACAATATTTTACAGTGAGGCGCTGCAACCAAAACAGGACTTAGGGTCTTTTTAGGGGCACAGCTGAAAAGTTTAGCATGTCGGAAAAAGTCTTGTAACCATTTCTTATGCCTGTTGACATTATGCAACATCAGACTTATTTGTCTGAGTCTACGATACTAGGAATTACTGGACAGCAATCCATTTTATTTTTACCCAAAATGCCGCCATATTGCTGTTCAACCAACGACAAAACTCAGCTTTAGACTAGGGCCTGAAAATAATAACTAGGGCCTGATCTATAATAATAATGATAAAACATTTACATTATTAGTATGAATAACATCCATATGATTATCTATTCTTCTTCACTGAAGCAATAGTCGAAAATGTATAACTTGTGGCCGAATGTTTTTAACCCACAGCCTACTCATATGCTGCTTGGTCATAACTGGTCAAAACTTGTACATTGCTTTTAACGAACCGCTTTGACCTGGCTATTATAAGCGCGACTTAGCCGGCAATCCACCAACTAAGAGAAAAGCAGATGACCCTGGATGTCTGGTCCTTTCGCTCGCTGTCTCTCCCAGCGTAATTAATAGCGACCGATAACTCAATATTGTAACCTCAGGAAGAGACAGAGCTGTATGGAAACCTGAAAGAACACAACCATTGATTTCTCATAGGGCACAGAGACAGATTGCACTGAACTTGAATCGCGGCACAGGTTTCCATGGCTACGCTATCCCCCAAAAAACGTTTTTTTTCAACTTTTAATTGCATGATTAGCCTTTCAAATGGCCGTCATGGTGGCATAACGAAGCATTGGGGACACACAGCGTATTCGCCTGCTCCCTTCGCAAAGCGTACGGAGTTCTCGGTCCTTATTTCCAAGTTGGCAGGCAACCAATTTGCTTAACACTTATGTGCATCAAAACGAAGCACGGTGCATTCGTGTCTACTGGATCTCGTCTGTGCGTGTCAGACGCACGTGCTTGTGTGTCGGTGTCAACAATGTGCATGTGTGTGTTACACACGTAGTTCTGATGAGCCAATTCATCCCTGTCACTCGCAGACCCGTTTTCCTGCTATCCACCGGCCCGTGGTTGTAGAAGTGCCGCTGTCGAGCCCAAGCCGGTTCTCTGAATACGGTGTCCTGACAGACACGTGGCCCAAAACCACTCGTGTTCAGAGATGAAATGTCACGGCTGAACGGGGCCCCATGGTGATTACGCGTAGAAACAGCATGGACCCCCAGCCCCAAAATGGGAGTTCTTAACCCTTTATTTGGGTTATTTGCAAGGGTCACCGGCGGCGCGGCGGTCTCCATGGTTGTCAAAATAGGGACGGACTCCAAAAAGGCACCACAACTAAAGGTTTGTTTTTTCGTGGCTGGCGACACAACCAAGGTTAATACAGCAGTCAGAATAGCTGCAATTCAATTATGCCAATCCGAGCCAGCTACTCTATGCAAGACAATGCATAGTAAGTGTGAGTCATCCTGCCTGAGTGCTTCTCTCTACTGTGTTTAGCAATGCTGCTCAGTCTGGATGTGCCATCTCTCCATTTGGGCGTGTTTTTTTTGTCTGGATGTGCCATCTCTCTATTTGGACGTGCAGTTCAGCCTGGATGTTTCAACGTCCAGAGCGTTGATCGTGTATCCCCCAGGTATCCTACTCTCATTTCATGCTCCCATCTCTTCTGTCTACCTCTCCCCCACAACCACGGGTGTTGTGCCTGCTTAACACGCATGTCAGAGTTATCGGGTCCGACCGACAAGCCTTGCAAAGAACGGCAGTGGATGGAAAGAGTGTGGAGGTGTCAGTCGCCAAGGGTCAACAGAGCAGGTTAGGCGCTGAAAAACAAAACATTTCTACAGACGGTGAGAGATTCAAACTCTCCTAATGACCCCTCGTTTGTACACTTATCATGACAACATTCTCCGTATTTTCCCACATGCTGACATATTTTATTTTATTGGGGCTGGTTTCTATGCGGGATGATTGTTTGATTCAGGATGATTGTTTAATTCAGGATGATCGTTTAATTCAGCGGTAACGAGTTGACACGGACAGACACTTAAATGCGCGTGTCTGACACTTCTGGACCAGTGGAAACGTGTAGTTGATTAGGAAATGCAAACCAATACAGACTGTTATTTCCCCTTCAGTCAATGCATCCTGTGTGTCTTCAGAATAAGCCTTTTGTGCAGTGCAGTGGGCTCAGGGCGGGAGTCCAATCCTCTCTAAGCAGTGGGAAATGTGAGACTGGGTGGTTTTCTGCAGACTGTTCAAATCAGGTCAAACGAAAACAAGGCATACTAGACAGTCTATGGAGCAGCTTGTCCCATTCCCTCCCATTGTCCAGTAGATTGCAGAGTCACCGGAATGTTTCCCAGGAGATGGCCGCGTGTGGTCCCTCTAGTGGCCGGCTGTGGAATTGACTCCGGGTGACAGTGAAAAGGTAACTAGGACACTTAGCCTTAACCTCTCAAAGCACGTCTCACCATCTTAATAACAGGTTGATGATAAGTTCTGACAATGGACATTTCTTCTCTGGGACAATAATGAATTGCATTGTTCTGCTTTGTCTTTAGGAAACCTGATCTTGCAGACAAATTTGAAAAAGTAAAATGAATAATGTCTTGAGGGGGAGGGTAGGTTAAGGACATATAGCTGTAATTGTTATTATATATTAATGTAAACTCTAAGCAAAACAATACCCTGAAATAAACCAAGCCAAAACCTGGAATAAACCAAGCCATAACCTGGAATAAACCAAGCAAAAACCTGGAATAAACCAAACAATAACTTTGAATAAATCTTCAATGTCCCGGGCATTGAGATAATTATGATATATCCCTGATATATCATCTTAAAATCAGTTCCTGAAGCCATGCTGCCTTTTTTTATCAATGGAAGGCAAGATGCTTGCCAATTAGAGTCGATTTTAGACGGCAGACTGCCTACTATGTCTTTACCTTGTATGACCTGCAGTTAATCAAGTTAGGGGTCTAGCTAAGGGTTTTTGTCGTTGTTGATACAATCTCATGTCTTTCCAGACAGTTCCGGTTGATTGAGTTGCTAAGACAAAATGTGCTGGTTAAAACTTATTGGTTCCCATGGTCTACATACTGAACCAAGAAGCCAGATTTCAGACAAGCACAGAATCCAAGCTACAAACCAGATAACAAACTCTGAAAGTAGACTTGTATTCATAGACAGGTCCTTTGGGGGAAGTGTTTTTTTACACAAAAATGGACATGCATATCTGAAAGCATGATTGACAGATAACTGGTTTTGACAGTTTGTCCCTACCCAGGCCTCCTTTCCGACATGAGAATGAAATGTGTGTTTCAATTTATCATGACAAACAATGTAGTCAATGCCTGCAGCCTATCAATAAACACATTTCAATTTGACCTGTAATATCCTAGCGAGGCATGAGAGGATCGAGAATGCCAGGATACAGAGATGCCACCCAGGATTCAATCGAAATCTCAGTCCTACAACAACATGCTTTATCCCCCCCAGTTTTACTTGGAATCTACCCGAAGTGTTTCGCAAAATGCCTACCTTTCATTCAAGCCTTTCGAAAGATCTGACATTTCCTTTTGATATTACCGGCATTGTCAGTGCTTGAGTTTCCTTCACAGGCTTGGATCAGATTACTGTCACAGGGCCACTTTGTGTGAATGAAACAGGACAGGGCTGCCCTGTCACCCCGTTGTCAGTCCGGGCTGATAGGTCCATCCCTGCAGACATCAAAGGAGCAAGGTAGATGTAATCTTAAACCCTTCAGAGGTGACCTGGAGAAATGAAACAACCCTCCGGCTGAGAGGGAGGCAGAGAAAGTGGGATAGAGAAGAAAATAGGACATCTACAGACGAGAGAATGGTTACCAACTCAGCAAAAGATTGATTGTTACCTGTTGGTTAATTGAATTCACGTCAAAAACAGTTCCCGATTGGAAGATGAAGAAAAACAGAAATGTTTCAGTCCTCCATTTGGAGAGCTATCTACACAAATTTCTCTGAGTGCATTAATGCATTTTATTGTATTGATTTACCTAACAGCCTAAACTTTCGTGGACGCCACACAGGAAGCACGACTCACATAAAGATACATTGTGGAGGATTTTAAAAGCAAATGCAAATCTATGCTCAATGCTCATCTGACCTGGATATTTGTAGATATGTTGGAACTAGGAGATATGTAAATATGTAGGAAATAGAACATATGTCGGTATGTAGGTACTAGACGGTATGTAGATATGTAGGGGAGAATTTAATTGCAGGAATCTGGTACCAGCCTGCATTCTGTTAAAATATGAAGTGTGAACAGTGAACTGGTAAACAGAGACCCACTCTGTGCCTCCTGATCAGACTGATAATGAACTAATTTGAATATGTGTCTGGCCCAGTAGTTAGGACCTAATCGGAATTGATGGATCATTTGGGCCCAACCCGTATTAAACATTCATTATTACAAGCCTAACACATGGTCCGGACAGCATTTACCATATCAAACACCTCTATTTGGAACCGGGATAGACGCTAATACCGTGGGCGTGGACAACCAACACAGCTCTGTCACAGGTGCACACATGCCCAGGCACCTAGGAAGGAGAACGCAGACCCAATGGGTACTTGTGATTGGACTGTCATGTCGCGTCACAGCAAATGTTGAGTCGGAGCCCTTTATTCTGTCAGCACATCAACAAACCGAATAACACCGAATACACACAGGTTAGAAAAGCAAAGCGTACATTTTACACAGCACACACACAAGGACACAGGAATTTACACAGCAAACTACAATAGACAAACATACATGTGGAGATGTCTCTCCCTCCGTGTGGAGCAGGCAAACGACATATGGAGAAAAGATATCTCCATATATTTGTCTAATGCCACGCTCAACTATTCCTTCACATGTTTATTATTAGACCAAACATTAGCATAATGATGTGCTTGGACGCTGGCCAGCTATCTCCAGGGTCCTGATGACAACCTGTCTTGGGTTTGTCTGCATACAAATCTGGATTCTCCAGGTCCCTGCAGGCCTCTGGCCGCCACTGGAAGCCGAGGGATTATCCCGGCAAGCACTTCCGCTATTTTGGAGATTTTGTCTTTAGTTGCACTTTGGCAACGCTAAACACCCTAGCGCACAAGGGGTCAGGAACCGATGTGCCCGCGAGAGGAGATCTGGCTCGTCTGCATTCGGATTTAACGTTACCTCTGGCAATGATTCACATCAGGGGAGCTGGACTTTAATTCTTCTTAATCTCAGCCACGCTTGCCCTTGTCTGTCTTTGCAAAGCAACTCCTTTGTCAAAGTACACTAAGGAGAATATGTGTTATTTTAGCCCAAAGACTGTTGTTGTGTGCCGTTTACAGGCGGTCAACACCTGTTGGTGCAGGACAGCTGTTGCCTAGTGAGAGGACATGATGCTTCTCTTCCAATCGAATCGTACTATTTGTGTTTCCGGCCAGAGTAAGTAAAGTTTCCTCAGTACACTTTGAAATATAGTTATTAACATTTCCTGCCATCGTGATTCTGGAAATAAATGGTTCTCATAGAAGTTTATGAATATCACCTGGGGAAATGACATCTATTAACAAGAAATGTCATAAAATGCCTAAAATTCCTTTTGAGATCCTTATCTCAGTGTTTTATGGTAAAGGACAACTAACAGTTTTATTTAAAGCCCTCCTTAATGTAAATTACTGACAAAATAAGCAGTATAATTTTCCCTGGGGGACAGAAAAGGCCATGCATTTGAAGAATGATCCAGCCAAAAAATTTGTCTTTTCCAGATATTGTTTCCAGTGGTTTTTCCAGATTTGACAGGAAGTGCCCATTGGGCAGAAGCTATTGTATGCAGTGGTACTCAACAGTGGTACTCAACAGTGGTACTCCACAGTGGTAGTCCACAGTGGTACTCCACAGTGGTACTCCACAGTGGTACTCCACAGTGGTACTCCACAGTGGTACTCCACAGTGGTACTCCACAGTATTTTACCCCTAGTATGGGAGCTTAACAATTGTAAAGCTGTAACGCTGTCACGCTGGGTCAGTGTAAACATTTCCAAAGGAGCTTTACATCAGATAATGTGCACCTTAGCAAATGGTTATTTGTCTCATTTCAAAAGAAATGTTCCATGCACACTTTTCCGTGGGCTGTTCTCATTCTGACTTGTAACATTCAAAAAGATTGGGAAAACACTGTCATAAAACATAAAAACCTCAACGGTGTGTGTGTCTGAGAATGATATAGCCATAATAAGCCATCTTTTGTGGCACATTTTCTGACATTACCGACCTGAGTGATCTAACGCAAGACTAAGATATAACTTAGATGTAACTTTCTAGGTCGTTGCCCAAAATAGCAGTGGCGTCGGACTCCCACGTCGTGACACAGCCAATACTGACGCGACAGTCGTTCCCCCCCCGGGGAGCGACGCAGACCCGTTGTGGTAGAGCAGACGTGACACGCGGACCGAGACAATAACGTACACCGTCATCGACCTCCGTGTCATCACCGCGGACAGCGGTAGATGACGGCCCGTCACCGTCTCCCGGTGAAGCCGGCCTGCCAGGCTTCCGATTCGGTTACCCCGGCAACATGTGCAACGTGACAGCGTGACAGATGGGGGGGGGGGGGGGGGGGGGGGGGGGGGGGGGGGGGGGGGGGGGGGGGGGGGGGGGGGGGGGGGGACGGGGCAGGAGACGGGGCCGCAACCACCGGCTGGAAGTGGACATGTCCGAAGTGACGCACCCCCGAAAATGGCTTGGGTGGGGCAAGAGGTAGCGTTGCGTCGGGAGGAGCTGCTAGGCCTTTGCGATATACTTGCAGGGGGAAACGAGCCACGAGAAGAGGAACGGAAATGAGTCCTTATTTATCCTGAGTCTGCCAAGAGGCTCTCAATGGTGCTTCCCGTCTCCTAGCTACTTCAAAGGTGGCCCTTTGCCAAACAGCGCTAGGAATTTGTGGATCTGTAGAAACGGGCAAATGAGGTTTGCCGGGCGGCGGAGAGAGGGCAGCGTGGCGAAGGCATCTTCAGTCGAGGGACGGACACGCTGTGGCCGCACGCCGGGAACTAACAGTGCATCCAGATCACAAACGACGTGACTGTGAATAAACACGTCACATGTCATTAGAGAAGACAGGTGACATGAGTGAACAACGACCTTCAAACAAACCCATATGAACGTACAAACGTCGTAGTGCCGGTCTAGTCGGTCGTTGTCTGAGTGTTTGTGTGTGGCTCTCCGTGCCGGTGTCTATGGGCATCTCTTCTCCGTAACAGAGACAGCATTTTTATTTTTCTCCATGTCCCCCCCCTTGGCACTCAGGCCTGCAGTGTGGCCGTCGGCTGTCGGCCAGAAAAACAGAGACTTGTAATCCGTCAAGATGTCAGAACCAGCCGGAGAGCTGGGAGGAACCGACGGTGTGCTGATACAGACACGTGTTCAGTTCCTGGTCCGGCCACTATGACACGCATCTCTTCCATGGAGACTTCTGATAGGCCACTGTCGGGGGCAACTCATGAAGGTTGTCACATGCTTGGATGCCAGTTCAACAATACTATTTCATACATTTTTAGCACTATTTGATATATTTTATAGGACTAGTTCATGTGTTTTATAGTACTGCTTTCTATATTTCTTAATAGTATTTAACATATTTTATAATGCTGTTTTTCATATTTTATAATACTGCTCGATATACTTTACAGTAATGTTTTCCACATTTTATACTGCTATTTATGAACTTTATAGTACAATTTTAAAACCCTTCTACGCTCCAAGCATATTGCTCCTCATATGTCTGCAGAGTGACAGGAAACATTTGAAATGGGATTTATTCATTAATGGTTAGGGAAGTGCTTAAAACAGACGTCTCCCTGTGTTCACAGAGGAAGAGAAGAAGCCTTTAAAGAGACGCCGTGTAACATGGATGATACCTTGGCACATGGATGATACCTTGGCACATGGATGATACCTTGGCACGTTGAGCGGCTGGCCCGCATCCAGAAGATAGTTTCAATGTGGGATTTTGATTTGCGCTGGTCTGTTTCTCTCGCTCCGCAGGCTGGTGACGTTAGCGAACACCAGCCACACCCGCGCTGGGCACCGCACTCCCCGTGGGCGACTCACTGCTCTTCTCGACGGTCGTCTCCGCCTGCGGGCGGTATGGTCGGATCTGATCGCCCCCAGTGCGCGGAAGCAGCCTGGCAGTGGTATAAAGCCACCCATGAATCAGTCAGGCATCACCCATGAATCAGTCAGCCATCACCCCTGAATCAGTCAGTCATCATCCATGAATCACTCAGTCATCCCCCTAAATCAGTCAGACATCACCCATCAGTCAGTCAGCCATCACCCATAAATCAGTCAGGCATCACCCATGAATCAGTCAGTCATCACCCCTGAATCAGTCAGTCATCATCCATGAATCACTCAGTCATCCCCCTAAATCAGTCAGACATCACCCATCAGTCAGTCAGCCATCACCCATAAATCAGTCAGGCATCACCCATGAATCAGTCAGTCATCACCCTTAAATCAATCAGCCATCATCCATGAATCAGTCAGCCATCATTACGGTTGATCATCTACAAAAGGGTGGGACAGAAAACGTGTTGCACAAAATGTACATAGAATGCAGTTTTTGTTTTCTAAAAGTTATGCGTGGTCATCAATGGTTTTGAAGGACTCATGTCGTCCTGATTTTAATCGGTCAGATAGCTGTAGCAACAGTGACGAGAATAGGACACATGGTTACTCGTAGATGTCTCGTTTCACATTCCTTTGAGTCATTGAAGTGAAGCCTGGTGGATCATGCCTTTACACAATCATATCTGGACACAATCCACAATGTATCATTTATGTTGAATACTTTCCATATTAGGTCATCCGCATCTGGTTCTGAAGCCAAGCTATTAACTTGAGAACTACACTTGAACACCATGTCTTTATGTTGATAACAGCACTAAAGACTGTGTCAGTATGTAGGTAACAGCAAATGAACACTGTGGCTGTATGTTGATAACAGCACATGAACACTGTGGCTGTATGTTGATGACAGCACGTAAACACTGTGTCTGTATGTAGATAACAGCACATGAACACTGTGGCTGTATGTTGATAACAGCACATGAACACTGTGGCTGTATGTTGATAACAGCACATGAACACTGTGACTGTATGTTGATAACAGCACATGAACACTGTCATTATGTAGATAACAGCACATGAACACTGTCAGTATGTAGATAACAGCACATGAACACTGTCAGTATGTAGAAAACAGCACGTGAACACTGTGTCCGTATGTTAATAACAGCACATGAACACTGTCAGTATGTAGATAACAGCACTAAACACTGTGTCTGTATGTTGATAACAGCACATGAACACTGTGGCTGTATGTTTTGCTGACAGCACGTAAACACTGTGTCTGTATGTAGATAACAGCACATGAACACTGTGGCTGTATGTTGATAACAGCACGTGAACACTGTGTCAGTATGTAGATAACAGCACATGAACACTGTCAGTATGTAGATAACAGCACATGAACACTGTCAGTATGTAGAAAACAGCACGTGAACACTGTGTCCGTATGTTAATAACAGCACATGAACACTGTCAGTATGTAGATAACAGCACTAAACACTGTGTCCGTATGTTGATAACAGCACATGAACACTGTCAGTATGTAGATAACAGCACTAAACACTGTGTCCGTATGTTGATAACAGCACGTGAACACTGTGTCCGTATGTAGGTAACAGCATTAAACACTGTGACTGTATGTAGATAACAGCACGTGAACACTGTGGCTGTATGTAGATAACAGCACGTGAACACTGTGACTGTATGTAGATAACAGCACGTGAAAACTGTGACTGTATGTAGATAACAGCACGTGAACACTGTGACTGTATGTAGATAACAGCACGTGAACACAGTCTCTGGTGGGTGTCCCACTATTCAAAATACCGACACAGTTCTTACAGACGGGGGATTATAAGTAACCTTTTACTCTGCGCCTGAAAGGGGCGTTTGCTCGTCAGTCTTCACTCTAGCATCCTGCTAAGCCGATCGAGCCAGGAGACGAGGGGAGCATCGGTTGGTGAAACCTGGCCACGCATTACGTACAAGACAGAACATTTGTTAAAATGGAATGCCAAACAGTTCTGGGGTTGTCGGGCAGGGCAAGGTGCTTGGGGAAGGGGGGCGGTTCTGGCTGAGGACATGAGTGTGGTCATCAGAGGAGGTGTGTGGGAGCGGTGGGGGCGTGGGTGGGGGGCTCCACTTGTAGGAGCCTCATTTATATTACAAAGTCGATTAAGTGTGAGGGCCGGATTGGGCAGATAGACATTCAGCTGAGTGGTTTGGTGCAGATAACAATGAATGCAAATACACAGCGAGAGTGACAGATTAACCTTGGGCAAGGTTGAGCATAGCGGTGCTGGAAACAGACAGTGAGAATCCTGCTGGAGGCCTGCAGTGAGGAAACACTACAGACACACACACACACACACACAGAGACACACTTTATTTTAGATACGGTTGAAATAAATGATTTTCAGACATCTTGCCATGTATAAAGCCCCATGTTCTCAACAACACTAGGCTTCCCGTAACCACTGACCCAAAGAAAACCCTTACAAGTTGCTTTGCTATGGTTTCAGACAGGCATGAAATATGGAGTCCACACACCGTATGCCGGAGTATGTCACACACTTCCAAATCGTAAACCTGATCGTCTGGAAGAACTTTGGGTAGAGATGGACAGTATAAAAATAAGGTAACAGGTTTACATGCTCATATGTGTAGGCTCAGTGTCCCTCGGATGATACATCTCGGCCAGGATGGTTCGTTTCGATTCCCCCCGTGGACTAAACAAAGTTATAAACATGCGGGCAGTTACATGTCTTTCTGTATGAGAGGTCTGCAAAGTCACTAACATGTTAGTGTGGAATCAGTGGGGAGTGTCTCTTATGTGTCCAAGTCGCTGTCTCATGACCGGTATACCAGCCAGGGACCCACCTCGTTCTATTTCCTGTAATTCGCCCACTTACTTAGGTATGCGCATGAGTATGTTTCAATGTGAAACATACTGTTTATAAGAAACATTTGTTCCAATGCTGGGCTGTTTTTTCTATTAGGCACTAATGGCCTTCTGGCAAGCATGGACAAAAAAAAAAACGAGGAGGGCTTGAGATCTACTACCTCCGCACATCTCGTAGCCCAATTGACGTCACTCACAGCAAAGTACCATCCGGGAACAGGTAAAAATAGTGCCTGAGCAAAAACAAGAGATATCAAGGGTTGCTGCTCAACACAGTTGGAACATGTTCAAGCTGCTGCTCAACACAGTTGGAACATGTTCAAGCTGCTGCTCAACACAGTTGAAACATGTCCTGGCTGATACTCAACACAGTTGAAACATGTTAAGGCTGTGCATACACACCGTAAGCATTGGATTCGAATCTCGTTGCTCATCCTGTTTCATGTCTCCTCTCTTAAAAACCTGGCGGTTTCAAATAAATTCCCTTGTCGCCACACAACGCCAGTTGCCCTTCCGATGTCCATTTCAAAACACATCACGCTAAACCAAATTGTTGGATTTTTGCGCCTGATGTATCGATAGGACCATTTGTCCGCTATTGCTTCCAACCAATGCATTTTCTCTTCAAACTGTCACCTGGATCAGATCCACTCTTCCTCAAGCCCCTCTTCCCGCAATTCCTTTCTTGTCCATGACTCATATGGTTAGATCTGATCCCCATTTTCCCCTGTGTGCGGAGGCAGCCTGGCGGTGCTATAAAGCCCCTTGTCAATCAATCAGCAAGACATTACATGTAATACATCTGGAAGTGTTCGACAGACCTAGCAGGAAGTCTGTAAAGAGCCCGCTGCATTGAGGACTTAGCAGAGAAGCTGTTAGCCAAGTAACCCCTTGTCTCTCTATTTAGT
Source organism: Novumbra hubbsi (assembly GCA_016801125.1). Taxonomy (NCBI): domain Eukaryota; kingdom Metazoa; phylum Chordata; class Actinopteri; order Esociformes; family Umbridae; genus Novumbra; species Novumbra hubbsi. Next base: position 1,738 of record JACXGK010005034.1, on the reverse strand, counting down.
GCTGGCCTACATTACCTAAATATAATGTAAACAATACCTAAACATGTTTGACGTATTTGTTTTTCTGGTCATATGCAGTCTAAACGTGTCCGACTGACCAATTTTAAATGTTTGAGTTAGTCACAGTTTGATACTTGAGTGTTGAGGTATCAAAAACAAAAGTCAAATTTAAGTTGATCAAGTTTGTTCCTCACAAGCACTTTAAGCCTCATGGGGGGAAAAAACCAACATAACTTGTTCCTGGAGGAGGTTTAACAGTAGGTAACTACCTCAACCTCTCATATTCCACACGGGCTGAGAGCCAAACAGTGCTGTTCCGTGAGTGCATTTTCCACCGGCTGTCTGCGAGTCGCCTAAGAACAATGATTGATGGCGGTCCGGGCTGCGTTTCTTGGAATGCACCATTATCGGCTACATACGTACGCGACACGGAGACGCTGTTAACAACCATACACAGCTACAATCAACAAGACACAGACAGCGGAGGGAAGCAGTGGGATACACGTCATTCTACAAAGACCCAAAAGGCCATGTGATATCTGCGGCCGTGCCTAACATTAGCAGTTGTGAAATGTTTGACCCCGGGACCCCGAGAACATCCCCGAAACCCGCTACGTTCGTCGTGCCCTGTGTTATCGATGGATTCTCAAAGCACACTATAATTTGTACTGAACCGAGAATAAAAAAGATGGCATATGAAAGCGTAGGTTGCAATGGCGTCAATGTACACTAAAGTAACGCAATTATTAGACATCCAATTTCATATCTATTAAAGTTGGGCAATAACACACTGTAGTGCATTAACACAATGTAAAGATGCAGTGTAAAAGCACAGTGTCAATATTTAGTGCAATAACACTGCATGGTGAGGTGTGATAAGGCGGTGTAAAAATACAGTGTTAATGCACAGCTTAAAGAATTGGTGTAACAACCCATAGTGAGGGTGTATTGAAATAACACATTGTAGAAACCCGAAAACAGCGTGGAAAAACGATGTACTAACATGGTGATGCAGTGTAGCAACATTTCGAAGGACGCAGTTCGGGTGCAGTAAAGGGTATTGTAAAGATCAGGATGGATGATCAAAGAACGTAACAAGGCCATGTGAGGGCCATCAGTAATGTTCCTAAGACGGGAGAACGTTGTGTGTTCTGCACTCACAATATTTACATTGAGGAATTAATTGGAAACTGTATCTTTTCAGGAGGGATTATTTGCTGAAAACGCAATGGGGTGTGCAGAACTCCCCCCGGCACTGCATACCCCTGGAAGCAATCTGGAAGAAACGGGAGTACTTGAACATTCCTCACAGCGGTCTTCTCCAATCCTGCTCCGAAAGACATAACTCCAAGAAATGATAATTAACACCTCCGTCATCCAGCAGGCGTGACTTCCTCCACGGCTGGAGTGGCAACGGTTTAATGCCAGCTAATGACGGAAACGAATGTATCGGAGCCGTGGGGTTGAGAAGTCAAGGGAGAGAGGGAGGTTACTGGGGGCGAATGCAGAACCACCCTCTTTGGGACTCCCAAGCCTGAGCATCAAAGGGATATTTCAGGGTTAAATGTTGTAAACATAGGACTATTTTCACATCAAAGGGATATTTCAGGGTTAAATGTTGTAAACATAGGACTATTTTCACATCAAAGGGATATTTCAGGGTTAAATGTTGTAAACATAGGACTATTTTCACATCAAAGGGATATTTCAGGGTTAAATGTTGTAAACATAGGACTAT
>JACXGK010005033.1:25129-35219 GCA_016801125.1 Novumbra hubbsi | reverse complement strand
GGGGAGAGTGGTCGTAGAGAGATGGGGGGAGAGTGGTCGTAGAGAGATGAGGGGAGAGTGGTCGTAACAGACTACAGGGTCTCCTTACAGGAATTGAGGAGGCATTGAGAGTGGAAGGTAGAGAAGAGACTTGAGATTCAGGTATGTGAAACTAAAAGCCAAAGAATGCTACAAAAAACAACACCACCCATCCACTAGGACATGTCTTCGTGTTCCAGATGTGTGTGCATTGCACTGTAATGAGGAGTCATTTCAGAGGCAGAGGGAGGGCAAAAGAGAAGGAAAAGGATAAACAGCACCACCCTTGAATACCTTTCTCACTCCCTCTTTCCCCTTTCTTCTCCTCCACTCCCTCTCTCTCCCTTCTCCTCCACTCCCCCACTCTCCGCCTTTATTCTCCCCACTCCCCCGTTCACTCCCTTCTCCTCCACTCTCCCACTTCCTTCTCCTTCACTCCCCCACTCTCCCCCTTTCTTCTCCTCCACTTCCCCTTTCTCCCCACGTCATTTCCCCACCTCCCCCACTTCTATACTCACAATCACTCTCCCTACTCCCCCACTCTCCCTCTTTCTTCTCCTCCCCCACTCCCCCATAAGGGTACCGGGAAGTGCAGGCTGGAGTTCCAGACACTCACTGGGGTCAGCAGAGGAGGAAGAGGACGAGGATTCTAATTACAAAGTTCACTGTAAGAGGGAATGCGTTTGTGTGTGTGTTTGTTTTACTGTACACAGTCGTTACCACGGCGCTGTAGAACAAGGTGTTTGCGGGCTATTGTAACGCCAAATGGATTCATGGAGTAGTGCAGATGAACCTGGATACAATCAGAAAAGCATCCGCTCCGACTAATGACACACACAGAGCACAACCACAACCATGTGTGTGGGAGCGGTCGGGGGGGGGCTAACGGTCGTAAACAGAACCACATTCGACCACCCCGCCTACCCCTTTACCGGAGACCGTAAAACCGTAAAACCACCCATCCACGTGTCCGGTCACGCCGCGCTTGTGACCGGACACGGATGGGTTAGGGTGGGGTGGTGCGGGGTCGGAGGTCGCGTGAGGCGGACTTACCAGCCAGGGGTGCGGGATCTCGGGTAGGGGCATCTGGGGGGGGGCGGGGGGGCTGCTGTGGATCCCCGACTTGAACGAGGGTTCTGGGGGAGAGAGAGTGAGACACAGGCGGCATTAATGTCAAAGTGACGGATTAGACCTGACTTGACATGGGACCGGGGCGTGTAGACTGATGGTTTGTATTGGCCGGTGTTCCGGGTCAAGGGATGATTTTGAGTACAAGTTGTATGAAGGGTTTAAGCCTTCCGCGTCGGCGGCCCTGTGGGATGTTAGCAACGAGGTGGCCTGAGGTCGTGTTAACGCTGCGCGACGGTTGCGCGTAAGGTGATCTTGTACTAGCGTTGGGGTTTTAACCTTTGGCGTTGACCACCCTGTGGAGGATGTTGGAGATGAGCATCTTTTTCTCTCGGACCCCAGCGCTCAGGTACTCCCGGTCCAAAAGGTCCAGGAACAGGCGGAGCTCACACACCAACTCCTCCATGGCTGCAGGAAGACAGAACACACACCGTCAGAACATTGGACAACATGGTCGGGGGGGTTGCGTGGTCACTGAAACTGTCGCCCCAAAACCGGGTTCAATTCCTGCTCTCCCTCTGTTCCCCACATGTTGGTTAAGAGCGTTTTCATTCATCTAGCCAGCTACTTACACAGAAAAGCATTAAAAACAATTCACTGGAAGGGTTCTCCAATTCATTTTAGGGAACAAATACAAATTATGAAGAAGCGGTGCAAGAATTTCTCCTTTATCGTTTGGACTAGCAGTAGCTTGCCAAATAGTCCTCCTCATGAACAGTTATGAGTCCCTGACAGATGTAAATAACAGACGTGGCAGATAGGTAGGCAGAAGGATGGCTAGCTTCCAACTTCAAAACCCACCCTAGGGTGGAACTGGCGTAAGACCCAAGGACCCATCCCTCCCTGGTTAAGCACGGCTGATTTACATCCCTGGGGGCAGACACCTACGCGCCCTTTAAACCGAAACAGCCCCTTTTAGAGCATAGCTGAAGGTTTAGATCTGTGTGTGCACTTCTAAGGACATGTTTTTATATGTATGGCAGCGAACTCATAACGGTGTTATGAGGGTGTTATGTTCCGCCCTCAACACACAGCCACTCTTTAGATGAAGATCCACCCCTCTAGTGTTAATGGTACGGCCCTTTCAGCTCCAGTAGAGCGTGCCATAAACGCCAGATATGACTGTGTTGTTTTTTTATGATGCCATATGAACACCAAAGAGTGGAGGTTAGCTGGTCAAGTCTCATTTCAAAGGACCTCAAACGCCACGCTCGGTCAGCACAGCATATTATCCAACGTCTCACATCTAGATTGGCAATTTGTCCCCCAGAGAATTCACCTGGTCACACGCACCATGACAGGACACAAACACACACAAACTGACACACACGTTTCTATGTTCTGTCTTCTGGCCAAACATTTTGGATGACTCTATTCAATCACTTGTGTTTAACGCAGTGAAAAGCGGTAGGGAGGTTATGTTTCCATGCACCCGTTCAGCGGTGCATTATATTATAACAAGGTGTAATGCATATATCCATGTGAAACCTGACTGACAGCCATTAAACACTTCGGAATGTTGTGCAGGATCAATTGGCATTGTCTTTGTCAAGACATTTATACAACGGCTAGTAAAAGCCCCGTAAAAAAAGCCTGATGGACCCACATGACCGGCTCAATGAAGGAGTGGACATATTATTGAATCAGCGCGTCTGGCAATGCACTCATGGATACAGTCGTCTTAGAAACCAAACCTTTATTCAACTCTAAATTCTAACGCGAGTCCCTCTATTGCCAGATATACAAACAACCCCTTTCACGCGTTCCTTGTTGTTATCAAATTACCTCATGAGAGGTGGAGGGGTGTGAGACAGAAGGGTGAAGAAAAGGGAGGCTATGAGGGAAAAAGAGCAGAGGAGGTGGTGGGGAGGAGTGAGAGGGTGAGGGAGGGCGAGAGAGACAAGGGGGCAAAAGGGAGAGAAGTAAAGACAGAGAAGGGTTAAGGTTAGCCTGACTAAAACACCTCTGTTTTTAAGAGAATATAGTCGTTGGTAACTGTCGCCCCTTAAAGAGCTGATTTCGGACAAATTAAAAAAAAATATGCCAGAACAACATCACAGGGAACGAGGTCATACACGCCCCCAAGGACCCCGGTGGCTTTAGCCTGCTTCAGAACTGTCCAGGGCCATTGGCCAAGGGAGACTTAAAGAGTTTTATGTCCAATTTCACAGCATATCATCAAGCTTATTTCTTTGGAAGGAGAGCAGCTAGGAGTTAGCCTGCTAGCCACGAGGAGGTCACAGGGTGCGATGGAGTACCATTAAACCCTCAGATAGCTAAAGATGGAGGTAATTAGAACGAGGTGGCGAGGAGCAAAGAGGACCACCCTCAAACATCCCTCAGGGCTACGAACTAAAACACCCAGACCAGAAAACAAACCACCCACTCAGACAAGCAGTCTCCGTCAACTTTCAATTTCCAAAGCTTTATTGGCATGACAAGAACATTTTGTCAAGTGTTGTCAAAGCAATACAACAATATAGAAATAAAATAACATTATCAATCTGTCTCTTCTTCTGCTTTTTCTTGACTTCCTTTTCTTGGCCCTACACTAACAAAACTCTCCATGTCAACAGGCTCAGACGACATAAGATGGCTTCCAAAAACACTGAACCCCCTCTTGAGTGGTGATGTGGACACACCTAGAGTCAACATGGAGGAATGCTAGAGGAACGTCTCAGCTGAGGGGTCAGTCGTGATTGCAAGGCAAAAAGGTGAAGCCTTGTCAGGAGTGAGGGAGCTAAAGGATTCTACACACAGTGTCTGGTTATCTTGAGGCATTTTGTTTTTGTCAGCCTTAATACAAGTCTCCTTTTGTGTGTGTGTGAGAGAGATTTAGTGAGGCTGGTCCAAACTTGCAAGGCTGTCACATACCCAGTCTAAACACACCAGATGAAGTGTCCTGACCAACACTGTTTAAGAATGAGACACACACACTCAGGAATGAGGAATCCAAGCAGTGTCTTACCTTAAACAACCTCAATGTTCCAACACTAAACATGTCACTATTCCTTTAAGCCACAACCATCAAAATCATACAAAAACCAAACACAGTAGCAACCCCCTCCCCAAACCTCCACACACACAATCCTTCCACACCCACCCAGCCAACCCCCCCCCCCACACACACACACACAAACAGCTAAACCCAACCTTCCACACACTCAAACGCACACCACACACACAAAGACAAACAGGAGGAATTGACAGAGAACACAACCACTACCCATCCCCCTAGACAACCTCCATAATGAGACATCATATGAGGCCCATATGTCTGTCAAAACGACTCGTCTGAAACATACATACACCAAGCAGGCAAGACCACGGGTCTAACGTAATCTGACATGGTATCTGTTTGAGTACCCCCCCAGCCTTCCAAAGAAGCACTGGCGTTCTCAGATCATTTCAAAGCACCCCGCGGTAGCCTTTGATGTCCAAAGACGGATCCCGCCCAGACTCTGTGTGTGGGTTGACCGAACCAATCGGCATGAGGTCCTCCCGAGCTGAACCAATGACTGGGAGTTATTTGTGTAGTGAGGGCATCATTTGTGTGGAGAGCAGGTATGTCGAAGTCAGCTGATGCAGTATGAAGCGCCATCGTGGGACATGTTTTAGTAGCACAGTCTTCTGCATTGTGGGCAGAGTTGCACATCTGATGGTGGCGACTAATTAGGGTGGTTTATGGTCTGGCGTTGCCATGTGGACCCCCCCCCCCAAGCCCACACAGAGTGCACACACACACTCCAGCTGTGACCCACCTCCTTCTTCGGCCCTGGGCTGTTAAGGTTGGCACCTCCCTCCTTCACTCGCTTCTCCTTGCTCCCTCTCCCCCTCCGCTGCCTACCTCCCTTTCCCACACACTCCTCTTCTCCTCTCCCCCCTTCCCCTACTCCTTTTCTCCCTCCCTCCCTCTCCCACTGCCTCCTCTTCTCTCCAACCCACCATCCCTTGGCCGGGGGGGGGGGGAACAGAAGAGACTTTCTCCAGGGTCTGAGTCGGCACAATTTTCTCCAGGCGGTCTAAGCCCACGCTCGTGGAGAGGAAGCCGCTTTCGCCCTGCCCGCTTTCCGCCCCGCCCGCTTCCTCCCGGCAAGGGGAACCGCGCCACCTCTCCGGGGTCTCTGGGACTGCAGCGGCACACACCAGTCAGACAGAAACGCAGTGGCTCCTGTGCCAACTCCACGCGTCCCACTGCCCGCCGAATAAGCTCCTGAGCTCCGCCAAGACGTCCCTCCGCCGGCAAGACGCGATCAAAAGGCTCCACGTCAGTCCAGGTGAAAACAACAAACCCTCTTGTGTTAACACTCCTGTTTCTGAGTGCGACCCCTCGAGAACACCGCGTGTGCTGGATGACGACGAGACCGGCGGCTGCATTAGTTTTCCGATGAGAGCCGGACCTTCTGTAGGACGCCCTGTAATTAGGAGGGCTCTGATCTCTATCGGGCACACAGGTGGTTTACCATCAGATGGGCCGAGCCACCGACATCTAAGTCAGACTGACTGACGGATCCGCTGATCCAAACCTCACCTGACAGGAAGGATGTTGGACTGTATCTCATGAAGACAGAGACAGAGAAACAAAGATGTACAGAGAGGGGGGGGGGGGGGGGGGGGGGGGGGGGGAGCAGGCGCAGAGATAAAGAGAGAAAAAGGGAGGAGAGGGGCAAGAAAAGGGGGAGGGGGGAAAAGAGAGGAAGAAAGGGAGAGTGAAACCCCTTCATTATCTGTTTCAGAGGATAATGACAGAGAACCCAACCACAGAGATGGACGGATGTGAACGGAGTGGGAGAAGACTGTGGTTGAAAGCTCTAAATGTTGGTTGGACCCATCTTTCTTGGAGGAATGAAAAAAATTGCATCCTACTCCAACTTTCACCAGACATGATACATGTGACCGGTAAAGAACGGTAAAATATGGTAGTGAGGTGGGTGTAATGTCTATCACCCTAAAATAACCACTCCGTACTGATAAAGGGATCCTAACCAGACTGATGAATCCAAACTGACCAGAATAGTTAATAGACCGGCAAACTGCAAGCAAGTAGCCGACTTCATGAAGCCACCAAAATGAAGGCCCTGGTTGTCGTTAACAACCTCTGTGTAGTGGATCTACTAAACACAACTTGGTTTCATGCGAGCATTTGTACCTTTCTTTTACTTTATTTAATTTTTTTAATCACTCAGTTTGGGAAGTATTGACGTCCTAGGTGTTTCAACTGAATATTGATTAATGTGCAGTAAGATGGATTGATGGTTTAACTGAGGAAGAAGTCACAGAATGTTATGCATGTGAAAGTGATTGCTTCAATGTGTGTTGATGCCAGAGGGAAATGTCCAATGAAAACAACATCATATTCTGTTCAGTTTCAAGCTCCACCCCACAATTGTTGTTTTACCACCCGAGTCGCCCTATTTCCTCTCCCTAAATCCACCGACGTCCCCTCCCACCTAAATCCACCGACGACACCCCCAATTTGGCTGAGACAATCCACTGCTTTAATCCGGACCACATAAATCTCAAATCAGACGACAGACGAGCTAACTATCTAACCAATCGGCTCATCCTCTTATTGAGGATGATAAGTCTTTCGGACGAAGGGCTAATGACAATTAATTAACTACACTTGCGCCACTATTGACCTAAGGATATCGCCGAATGAAGCAACTAGGATCCATGTCTGACGATTACAAACAACCGCTTAAATGTGTTTTAATTGTGTGTAACCACTTTACAGCCGAACTGCATATTCTAGATCCACTATTAAAAATGTTGTGATGTCCTTTTTGTAACACACAACGCAGAGAGTGAAGTTGGGTTCTACAAGGGACTTTAACCAGTCTCAGTTCCTTTTTGGCAATTACCCCAATTGTCTAGCAACTATGTAGAAAAAGACTGGTTTCCAATAATTATGCATTATGTCGCTTTTGACAGTTTCGTAGTACTGGATCTACGGGGAAAGAAAATATTAACTTTCTTTTATTCTGCTCATATTCAGTAGCCATATACAGATTTACGGTTATAATTTCGTAGCATGAATGTAAGCTTTTATGTAATTGTAATGGCAAAGCATTGTGTTTTGTTTGAACGTCAAATCATAATTCATAATCCTTGGTTTTGTATTGGATAAAGGACCAGTTACACTATCCAACAAGATGAGACGTGTGATGCCTATGGCTTTCCAACAAACTGTTTTTACAGTGTACATAAGGTTACTGGACTGTGAAGGGTGAGGTCAGGAAACTCCAATTAGGCTTACAATTAAACTACGTGCGTGCCGGTTCAATGACAGATTGATTATTGGGGCGGGGAAATTATAAACACATGTTTTGTACCATCATCTGTGGGGAGCTGGGTGGGGTTCGGCAAGAGCAGGGGATCCCCCTCCCCTAAAACCAAAACCCAATGGGCAAACAAAAAAGGGGGCCAACTCTCTTACACCACGCCCACAAAGGCACCTAACGCCAGTGGCCGTTAATGCCACAAATCGCCGGGGAGTTTGACTGAGGGGGGAAACTACAACGATATACTACAACCAAAAAGACATCAACACTACATTCATGTTTACCACCAATATGCACGTCGTGAGCGTAAAGGGGGATTTCACGTAAGAAAATGTATTTATTTCTAACGACTGTCTTACTTCTTGATGGAAACTTTTAAACATCCTCTCCAAGTCAGCACTTCAGCCAAAACTAACTTCCCGCATTCTCAATGTGGCGTGTAGATGAGATTACAGCATCACTACACAATGGCTGTCTGTCGGGGAACGCAACAAATGTAATGCGGCAATACGTGGCCTGGCTATCTGATACCATGCAGCTGCCGACCCGACGAAGCTGGAATTGTGGCTAGCAGAAGCTTGCGCTTAAGCCAGGTGTTGTTATTGTGAGGATAGTCTTCATCCGAGCAACCAGACGTGGTGTTTCTGACCTCAAGGAGACTACATCGACCCGTGGCCTATGTAGTAGTATCGTGACCATGTCAGGTAGTTGACTGACACACCTCCATCACCCATCTCCAGCAGGTATTAGAGTAAAGCACACGACTCAATGATCGTATAAAACTAGTGCACAACTAGTGCCCATAGTAGCGGTCATAGGTTGCTTCTTCCCGGCCGCTGTGCATAATCTAGGCGATTATCATGCGAGGCTGCCGCGACCCCAGGCTGCTACTCATCAGTGTGGCCGTGGTCGGTGAAGGGGAAGGGGTTGGGATGGCTTAGGTTACAACCAGCAATTCTCCATTTGCGGCGCATCATTCCATGGAGTTGAACAAAACCACCAGCCTAATAACACGGTGAAGAGCCAGCAGGGACCAGCGATCTTTCCAGGCCCAAGCCTACGACAACCCATGTCTTTCTCCGTTGTTGGATGAAATATTACGATGTATAAACTGCATTCTCGTTCAATTCAATCAACCGCGTGTATTTATAAAGCCCCTTTTTTACATCAGCAGTTTTGCGTTTACAAAAACACTACTTGAAAAGCAATTAACATGTAATTGTGGGAAATCTTAAATGGCATTTCAGAATACCAGGTCATTATAAACATCAGAGCATTGTTATTATAGCCTATTGGCATACACGTCAATATAAGAGGCCCTCGGGTTAAGTCATTAACGAACTCCATAGAATCCATTAACCAGGCTACTCCTCATTTCTAAATAGGCTAGTGCGGCTGTAGTCAACGCTGGGGACCGTGGGTTCAATGATCGCAATAACCGGACGATGTCGTTTATAAGTGTGATGCGGCCCAGGCATATATTGTTTTCGGCGGACGGACGAGGGGAGGAAGGATTACTTGCGTCCGCCCTGTAGACAACTATATATCAATCCCGTGATCAGCAGCTTAATATCCCGAAACAAAAGTGCATGCTGACGTAGTTATCCACACTCACCCCTAGACGCGAATAACATGGGGTCGCTCCGCATCCTGGTTTTCGAAAGTTTCTAATCCCAAAACAGACGCAGGCGCGTGCCCCGCAGCTGACGAAAATCAATAAAACAAATCCCTCTCCACCAGGCACCGACCGACGATGGACTCGTATGTTTCTCCGAGATTGGATTTGCCCAGCGATACCAGCTTTCTTTCAAACTTTTCTTCGGCTCTTTGCTTTTTTCTCCTCTTCCCCCTTCCTCCTCCCTCGTTCAACGCTCTCGCAAGTCGAAGTCAAACCGCCTGTGCCTGCACGGTCCGCTTGGGTCAGGAACAGGGCGGATGTCGTTTGAATGCGTGCATCTGCGGTCTGTCACCCAACTGACAGGCGGCCAATAATCTAGAGGGCTAAGAATCGTGCTTTGCCAGCACGCGCCGAGGGCAGACTGAACTTGTCTCTGCGCTATTAAGTGAAAGGCAGCTCCTTGTCCCTCCGCCCAGCGCTTTCTCTCCGTCTCGTGTTCCAGGATGGAAGTGTGCAGCTTCGGTATTAGGGAGGGGGGGAACACGTCGGGCAGGCGGGACTAGCACAGCCCCCATCCCCGCCTTCTTCGACGGCAGATGGGATATTGAACTCGGGCTGGCTCGCCCTTAGGGATGGGGGAATTGGCAGCTTTGGTTAATGGTATGTAATTAAGAGCCGGCCGCATCTCTCCATGTACCCCGCGACCCCCTCGCTCATACAGGGGACGATTCCGGTAGTTGTGAGTCAGAAGGGTCAAGCGCTAACCACGCCCATGATAAGAGATAAACTGTGAGGAACTAGTCTACCACCTCCAACTTAATTTACCCAGTGGTGTGTAGGCTACATTCCATTCCATTCATTTAGCAGGAAGTCTGTTCCAGAACTACCATACAATTCGAGAAAAAGTTTAACCATGTGTTAACTGACGTATGAAACCAAACTACATGTAATTAAGGTTTTTCTGAACTATAAACACTCATGGGTGTGTGCCTTGCAACGAAATAATAAGCAATCTACCCCCCCCCCCCCCCCCCCCCCCCCA
>JACXGK010005033.1:9466-25029 GCA_016801125.1 Novumbra hubbsi | reverse complement strand
AGGTGGCTTTCCTGAAAAACTAACGTTCATTACAGGTTGCCTTTAATAGACCTGAGGTGGCATTCCCTAAAGCTTGAGCTCATTACGGGATGCCGTTGGCAGACCTGGGGAGGCATCTCTTAAAGCTATAACGTTCATTACGGGATGCCGTCAACAGACCTGAGGTGGCATTCCTTAAAGCTTCAACATTCATTACGGGATGCCGTCCAGATGCCCATTAAGTGGGGTAATTGCCGAACAGGAATCTAGTGGGAGGAGAAGTACTTATGGAGTTGTGTGCAGACTTCTGCCGGTGTGAAGTAATATGACCGACTGCAGCCAGAGCTGGCGGCTGAAACAAATGAACAGAATAAGTACACCGATCAATGTTGTTCATGTCCGTGCCCACTCAACAGGTAGCAGAACTAATCTAAGAAACGCCCCCACACCTCCATCACAGTAGGCACTCAAGCCCGGATCCACGGGCATTGCCTCCCGAGATCTGTTTCCGTTTCCCCACAAACACCGCAAATGGTATATGAATTTTATATGCCCCGCCATTGATAAGAAAACGCCCGCTTCGTCATTTCGTCCTGGAGCCGGGCTCACAACATCAGGTGTCGCTCCGTATCTTTACATCACAGAGGGGTTATATTTCATCCCCTACGAAATGTAAACAAGCCCTCTTCGGCTTGCCCCGTTGAAAGGGCGTGCGGCACACACGCACGCTTGTGTCTGTGTGTGCGTCTGTGTGTGCGCGTGTCCATTGGATCGGCTCCAGAGTGGTGCTCCATACGTAGCCAATCGACAGAAGCTTTGCATGTTACAAAACACACACTGGGTTCTATGCAAAAACAGCCTTGACACAAATAAACTTTTCTCTCCCCCAGATTATTGAATTAAGCAGAGGGAGTCCAGCACTGTCCTTGTCCTCGGTCTGGAGCCCAGAGTAGGAAACATTCTGGGTCCACTAACACTCCTCGAACCCGCATGTCCGTCATCCTGCAATATGATAGTACACATTGACCAAAATCAATCGATAATGTAACGATGATGTATAATGAATGATCAGCTATATTGATAATATGAAGACAACATACAGTGTTATATGTACTGACAATATCTACCATTTGAATTACAATGCTATATAAGTGGAAAGAGAAGAATAGGTTGAGAGAGTGTTTTAGAGCGAATAAAAAGAAGATAATGTAGTGTAAATGTAAACTAAAGAGAGAATATCGCCAATGAGATGAGTGTCGGTGAGACGAGCGGGGGGGGGGGGGGGGGGGGGGTTGGGGGTGGGGGGGGTTAAAATAACAAGAGAGATTTAGAGTCTCTGGGAGTCGGGTCAGTCTCGGGGTGATAAGGACCGGGACCCAAAGCCGCGACGATGGAGGTCAAGGAGCAGGCCTCCCCATGGCCCCTCTGCACTGCGGCCTTAGCTGAGCCACTCCAGCTGTCTTCGGTGGGGCTAACGGGGCCAGAGGCGTGGACTGAGACCCAACGCCGTGGCGGGAGGAGCCTGTCAAAACAGCAGCCGGGGCCGGTGACCTCCCGGGGCACGGCTAACCCTCCCAGTCCCTGGACGAGGGGGAGTGGCTGTTAAACAAACACGCCTCTAATGACGCGTTTAGGGCAACGCGGGGTGTGCTGCCGCGACACGGGCCGCGGACAAACGCATCTGAGAGGAATGAAGGTGAGCCGGTGTGCTGCTAGGTCAAAGTTCATCGTGACTTCCGCACACAACATGGCAAGCCGTATTGACTCTAGTGTCAAGATCACTTGGGGGGAGGGGGAGGGGGTCTCACTGCCTCGACAAGGCACTAAGGAAAGACAGTCCTTGGGGCACCAGGGGTCACCGGGGGTCACCAAGGTCAAAGTAGAGAGAGAGTCTTGAATGATCTCGTGCCGCCTCTTGAACTTCACTCAGATTTGGGTCGATTTTCTACCATGGGTGGGAAGACCGGGAACCTCCTGGCCAAATGGGAGTGAGAAGCTCTAAACCAGGGGTCTCAAACCGGTTCCACGGAGGGCTGAGTGTCAGGTTTTAGTTTTTTCCTGTAACATGGTTCCAGGTTCAGACCTAAATAACCTAACCAGTAGACCTAACCAATCAGGGACATAATTAATCAATCAAGTACAAGGTGATAGTGAAAACCTGCAGACACTCGGCCCTCCGTGGAACCGGTTTGAGACCCCTGCTCTAAACAGGCACACAGTTCAGATGGCATTTGTTTTTTGTCAAATCCAAACTTTAAGACCATAGACCCAAAAGAAATAACGCTTTGCTGTTTCCAAGGTGAACTTCAAGGCCTAAGGCGGTCGAACAGCAAAGGCAGAGCTAAATGTAATTCGGTGGCTTTTTGACGGAAGCTAATGTGTTGTCCGCAGATACCGCTGTATTAGAAACATCTGTTGGCAGAGGTAAACGGGACGTAGTGTCCCCCCTTCCAACAACTATTCGCTTACAGAGGTGTTCTTTCTCCACGTCCAACGTTCAGTCGCCCTATACTGCAAAAACAACCCGTTATGTGGGATGAGGATTCGTGTAAGCCCACACCGGATTCTGGATCAATGTGTGGGGGGGTTATGCTGGACTCTCTGGCCGGTGTTAAACGGGGGGGTCTGGGGGTGTTGGGTGCCTCATGAACCCCAAGGGGGTGGGTGGGTTGTATATGGCCGGATCACAGCAAAGCAGAGATCACACAAAACTGCGTAATTTGTCACGCCATGTTTCATGCCAACAGCCCAATTATGGAGGAAGTGGACACGTCTTGTCTAGAGAGAAATCCCCACTGCCCATTATGAAACAAATAAACACACACACACACACACTGTAAGTTTAAGCCATGAGGTACAACAGGGTGTGGTATATGTCCAATAACAGCTAAGAGTTGTTCCTAATACTCAGCTGGAGTAATAGATTTAATGTGAGAGAATTAGTACGCGTAAGAGACTGATTGTGTCTGGAAGGTAGTGGTGGGGTTTGTGTGTGGGTGGGTGGGTTTGTGGGTGGGTGGGTAACCCCTCTGTTTCTGTGTGTTGATAAATGCCACCTGGATTCTGATCTAGCTAATGCAGCGCTACTAACTGACAAATTAGCCCCTGAGCCTAATCAGGTGGCAAGTTGGTTGGTCCTGTCATTCACGTTAAGTGACTTGCTGTCTCTATGACACACACACACACACAGTTGATGGTGACGTCAAGCCACAGGCGCTAGCAGAGCGCAGTACCGCGGCTTCAAGTCTGGAACCAACATCATCATGATGACCGTCCAAGGCAACAGCCCCCCGTCTCCATTCCTACAAGTCAAGGTATATTAGGAGTCCTCCGCTTGGACCATTTGATACCTCCAGATCAGCTACGCTACGCCTGGCCCGATTTATTCAGACCAGAATGAAGCTAGGCAATAGATCCCAACACTCACCTTACATGCCTTCGAAATACAATTTCTAAAATCAAACAGCCTAAAAGAGAATGACATTCTTTAATCTGAATTGAAGCCACCATGAAAACCCTGCCGCTAGCTACGGAACCTGTTATTTTATTTTTTTTAGCTCAATTGGAAAGGACAGATAGTGGTTTATCTCAGCTGCTGTCGGTTTAGTCCTCAAGAGTGAATAGGGAATGTCTGTTAGACAGTTAGGATACAGCAGTTAGGCTATGTTAGGCCACCAGCCTGCTTATGTCAGGCACCCTGTCGGTTTTCCTGTTTATACATTTTTTCCTAGCAACAATAGAATGTGCATGAAGTCACCGCGACAACAGTGTACGGACGCGATGATTGGCCAACAGCAAACCACACCTTTGCAGTGTCCATTTGAAAAACCTGGTTTGTGTCTCCGAAGTCTTTTTGTTTGGTCCTCCACCAAGGTTACGTAATTAGAAAGCAGACTTCAAAAGGGAATGCCATTCAAAACATGCTCCACCTTCAACTATCCAACTGGGCAATGGATTTGAGTCTGTCTCACACACACACACACACACACACACACACAGCTTGACTAATCCCTTTCTCTTCACAGACCACTTCTGCTTAAAGTTTAGCTAGTCCCTGTCTAAGGCCCTACCCATCAACTGGTACTTCAAACCTTTTTTAAGTTAATAATCCAATTTTGAGTTGTTAACAAATTGGTAAAAAAATTTAAATTACAGTAAATATAAAATGTGCAAACATTTACTGAATAAGTGGAAAAGTGCAATGTGCAGGAAGGAAGTCCAGAGAAGGGAATTACTGTAATGCATTATGTAGGATTTAAGTTATGAATTAAGTCATGGGGCAGAGGAGGTCAGATTGAAGGTTAAGAGATATCAGGGTCAAATAAGAGGTAATTGATGCTGGGGTCAATACAACCTGATGAAGCTATGGGATCGAAGAGATTGCCATTCTGGATCTTTCTAGATGTTATATTTGACATCATTATCATCAAGGCCTGTAATTTATTTTTCTAATATATTCCTTCTAACTTTCTGCTTAATAGGTATAAAGTGGCCCGACATGTTGTCACTGAACTCTCAGTGATACAGAGGAAATGCAGCCTCTATTTCTGTTTACTCTTTCGGTTTGTTTTTCCGGACCTCTGTCCACTTTCTGTGTTTATCTTTTTCGATCGGTCTGTTTCTAAGTCACTTGGGGTAATGTATCTCTCTTTTGTTCCTCCATGACATTTGCGCTGGTCTTTCTCTCCTTATTTCTCTCTCTGAATGTAGAATATCTAAATAAATGGACACGTCTTTAAAGCCTTCTGGATTCCATCTCCATCTCTCTCTCTCTATCTCTCGCTTTTCCTCCTTGGTTTCAGTCAGATTCTTAACAAACCGGATGGAGTGGACAGGCTGGTCTTTTGACGCTATGGTCTCGTAGTTAAATGATCAACCGCCCTCACCCCACCCCCCACTCCCCAGCCATCATCCCACTCCATCTGGCTGGGATGAAGGCCTGGCCCCATGGAGGGGGGGTGGGGGGGGGTCAGGGGGACACAGCCAGTCAGCGGAAGGGCTTTTTCCTAGGACGTAAATAAAGCATTGTTTCCTGTCTGTGGGGTATAGTAGCGTGGGGGGTGTGTGTGTGTGTGTGCTGCCAGTCAATTAAGGCCCCATTCTAAGCTAATTCATAAGGCACAAGCCAGAGAGCCATAGACAAGCTGTCTTCTATGACACAAGGAGAATGGAAGTGTACCGTGTCCTCTACGCCCTAGACTTCAAGCTCCGTCACCATATAGGTGTTGGTGCAACTATGTAACACAGGAGGCCCCAATACATGGTGGGGCTTTGTACAGCTGAAGGAGGCCAGGACTGTCAACTTGTATGCCCGCACATTTCCTCACGCAGCTGTCTGGGAAGAGGCACAGACCTAAGCCCATTAAACGCATTACGTCCCAAAGGATCCAGCTAATGATGCTAAAACAACATACAGTGCGGGACCTCGTGGTGACGGAGGTTTCATCGACCGCCCCCTGGCGGTTCTGGGTCCACCGTCTGGGGGTCAGAGAGGGGGCTCTCGTGACTCCATTATCATCAATTTCAGCCCAAACTGAGTTGAGATCGGCCCCCGCGCAGACAGCGGGTGACCGCATTACACACACACACACACACGCACACAGACACACACCCTCTGCACTCCAAATGGGCGTGTTGAAGTACTACAGCTAGGCCACAAGTCCGTGGCTGCGCTATATATCACCAGACGGAAACACAGGGTTCAAGTTGGTCCCATTACTTATTCCCCTTTGTCAGACTCCAGAGAGAAGGCAGAGAGGGAGTGAGAGAGTGAGAGGCGAGGGAGTGAGCTGAAAGGGAGTGAGGTGGTAGCATCCATCTCACTTTTCTTGCTTAAAGGACTCGTCTCACCTGCTTCACAAAATTACCACGTTGGTTCAGAGAGGGGCATGACAGCCGCCTGCCTCCTTCGCCCGACAAAGATGTGGTACATTGCGTTGCCAAACATCCAAACGCAGCTGTGTATCATCCCACCCTCACCCCCCCCCTAAACCGACAAAGGACACTGAACCCTGGTTAGCAGCTCTGTAAAGTCTAAGCTACTGTAGCATTGCTTCTCTGTCATGTTGTGTTTGGCTGAAGTGAGAGACGTCCAGGTCATGGTGTGTTGGACAACCCGGTCATCCATAAAGAACCGTTCCACTGCTGCTGGAAGTATAAAGAAAAAAGATGTGGAGAGAGAGAGGGAGAAAGAGAGGGAGAAAGAACATTTAGAAACCAGACCGGACGAATGTGGTTGCACCCCACAACACACACGCCTATCCTGTCAATGACTTGACCCTTAAGGTCACAGAGCACCCTGGTGAATAGAGTCACAGAGGACCCTAGAAAACACCTAGAGTCACAGAGAACCCTGGTGAATAGAGTCACAGAAGACCCTAGAGAACACATAGAGTCACGGAGGACCATAGAGAACACCTTGGGTCACAGAGCACCCTGGTGAATAGAGTTACAGAGGACTCTGGAAAACACCTAGAGTCACAGAGAACCCTGGTGAATAGAGTCACAGAAGACCCTAGAGAACACATAGAGTCACGGAGGACCATAGAGAACACCTTGGGTCACAGAGAACCCTGGTGAATAGAGTCACAGAGGACCCTGGAGTCAATGAGATCCGTAGGTATGGGCTTAATCGGACTGTTGTACTAGTGAAGCACTCAGCGCAACAGTCCTAAACTCCTATGTAGGCCTTAAGCAGGTGTTATACTGACTAGTCAAATGCCTCTGCCTATGTGTTTTTGGCAGTCATATGTGGCCCACTGACTGTGTGTGTGTGTGTGTGTCAACAGAAGGTGAGCCTGTGGGTTAATTAAAGAGCATGTTTTAAATTTCCCCCCGGCCCCCCGATGATAGGTCTCTTTACGAGACCCTCACAAAAGCGCCCCCACATTCTGACCCCCAACCTTTTAGGAGGTAGGACAAGGGGGGAGGTTTAGAAGTTTTTGGGGAGACACTAGGGCACTGTGTGGGGTGTGTGGACACCACTGGCCTAGAGCCTCTTTGTTCCCCATGTTTGGGGCAGCAGTCCGGATCAAAAGGCTCCCACACTTAAACACAACTGGGTGGGAAGCGATCTGCCTGCTTGTTTTTTTCATCATGGGATACAGCTCAGATAGCACCATGACGACAGACAACAACCACTCCCTGTCACGTGACCTGTGTGCGACTGGATGAGACTGCTGTGACGCTTGGGGTCGGCCTCGGCTTCGGCCTGATATTGTGTGTTCTGGTTGTCTGGGATCCCAGAGCCTTTTGAGACTGCACGGCCACTGTCATTGTCGAGAGTGCACCGTGTGTAACTGCGTATAGTGAGTCTGTATGTATGCTGAGTGGCTTAGTGTCACCGCAACATTTCTTTTGAAAATTCGAAGTGTGTCCAAGGTCAAAAATATCTCCAGAATTTGGGTGAATGTATCTATTGCGAACATAAGGAAGGTCTCTCAGTTCCAGCAGAGAAGACTGAGTGGGAGGCGTTGTACATTGGGGAAGACGGTGGTTATGAGAGGTTTTAAAGCATGCATAGTGTTTTAGGGGCTTTAAACCAGTGATAAGTAACACACACACCTAGCATCTCGTTATGTCAAGGACAGGTAGTAGCACGTCCAGTTGAATGTGATGGGAGCTTTCCCAGGGGCGGGGAATTCAACACAAAACAAGGTTTTTAACGGTTTGTTTTGGGGATTCAGCAGGGGTCAGTACAACATTGAACGATTGAAGACACAGTCCAGGAGCAACATATAAACACACACACACTTTCCACTGGGACTCTGCACTGGATCAAAGCAGCCTGGCTGCCTCTGGATATAACAAGATGACAATGACATCATGTAATACCTCACTGTGGTGTTTGTGTGTTCTTTTGGAATGAGCATGATCTCATAAGACTTCTACATTACCGGGGAATGTCATGCATACAGAGATTTGCGGAGTCCGCTGGAGTCATGAACACTGAACACAGCTGAATACATGTGGACATGAGTCATGAACACAGAACACAGCTGAATACACGCAGACCTGAGTAGAAAACCCTGAACACAGTTAAATACATGCAGACCTGAGTCATGAACACTGAACACAGCTGAATACATGTGGACCTGAGTCATGAACACAGAACACAGCTGAATACACGCAGACCTGAGTAGAAAACCCTGAACACAGTTAAATACATGCAGACCTGAGTCATGAACACTGAACACAGCTGAATACATGTGGACCTGAGTCATGAACACTGAACACAGCTGAATACATGAATACATGTGGCATACTGTGGTTCTGTGTAGCGTACTGTGGGTTTAGGATCCATCCATTTCTCACAGAATAGTTTTGTCACTGTTCTCCAAAAACACTGGCCGTGGAGAGAGTTCACTGGCAAAGGATTTCTAACTGGCCACAATGCAATGTGTGCAAATTGGCCTCACACACACACACAGACACACACCCTCGCCTTTGCGTTATGGCCGCTAGATGGAAGCCTGTTGGGTGTGGCGGATGGAGGAAACAGAACACAAAAGGGTTCCCTAGAGGGAAAGCGCAGCACGGAACGGCTTGGTACTCAGTGAGACACAGTTATGACCTACCACACAAAGCCACTAAGGCTGGAGTGAAAAATGGAATTACTCGATATAATGGTCTCCTTGCTGGAAGGTGAAAGGTGAGGTGACAACTCAACCGTTAGTTCCTGCTGAATAGGATGGTGACAACTCAAAAGGTCCACCCCAAAGATCGATGGCAGACATACTGCAGTGATACGCCTTCGTAAATATACAATGTGTCTATTATGTGCACTCAGGTCTGAAGGGTTGTGTCTGTGTGTCTTGGTTGTCTGTGTGTCTTGGTTGTTTGTGTGTCTGGTAGGGTGTGTGTCTGGTAGGGTGTGTGTCTGGCAGGGTGTGTGTCTGGCAAGCCTTGTTTCGGGCCTAGGACCCCCTCCCCTCGTGTGAGCGGGAATCCACGTGTAACTGTTGTGTACTCCAAGAATCCAAACCCGGGGGGGCAGAGGGGGCGTTCCTTCTGTAAGTTCCAGCTCAGAGATCCTTCTATGATAACGGGTCAAGCCAAAACGCAACCACAACTTACTAAAGCCACCCCTGAACTAGGAGAGACAGGGGGTCAGGGAATGCAGATACAAATGACACACACGCGGGTGAGATGGAAATATTCTTGCAGTTTTTTTTTCTGTAAATGCCGTCCAACACATTTTCTTTCCTTCCTCACGTAATTCTTTAAAGCAGAAAGGGTGTGACGCTTATTATCACAGTAAATACTGCAATTCCCTCCAAAAATAGCTGACACATTCTGCCGCCATATAAAGTGGGGTTGAAACAAGAACGGAATGGAAACTGCGTGAAATTGACTTTGGGTCAGTCATTAGTGCTGAGGCTTGGGTAAATAACGATCAAGGACGAGGAGAGGGACACACCAGTGCAACACACACACACACACACACACACACACACCATTACGTAGACTCTTCTTGAGACTAACCGCCCCAAGAAACCCACAAATGGCAAACATATTGGAACCAGGGAATACAGAAGAAAAAGAAGGAAAAACAGAAACAGACATTACAGCCCCTCAACCCGTTTTGTTCGAGGTTAACGTCAGAAACGAAAGTCCAGACGCAGAATGAGCAGGAAGCCCCGGGTCAAGTATTAGGTCCAGGATCCCCACCAAACACACATCGAACTCACCCGAGGGACAGACCCGGTCAGTTACCACACGCACAACCCAAACATGCTTATGGGCCTTATGTTTACATACAAATGTCAGACCGACTCCCCACATCAGACAAATGCGTGCGCGTGTGTGTGTGTGTGTGTGCTGTAGCTGGTCCCTGGCAGAGACATCGGTCAGTCGGCCAAGGAGGCAGATTACTGTACAATTTCCTCTGGCTGATCCTTGAGCGAGTTCAACGGCCTGTTATGGCACTCAACATGTCCTGATTGGTTTAGGAACGACGACCACATCGTCGTGTCTGCATGGCCGTGGGTCGGTTCCTTTGTGCCTTCCGGTTTCTCCCTCGGCGTTATCCTCATTGCTCTGTGACGTTTTGACTCCCTCCTGTTTTTTTCCGAATGTGTCTCGAAGACCCTGTTGTGTGGCACCTTTTAAAAATCCCCATCACTTTGTTGTTGTTCTTGTCGTTGTCGTTGTTGTTGTTGTCGTCATTTCTCTGGTCGGGGAGGAGCCGCCAATTAAGAATTTTGTTGTGTCGTTTTCCTTGTGTGTCCTTGGCAGTTGAAGCTGATCACACAACTTTGCAGTTTACGGTCAGGCAATGATACAGACAGTGACACCTACCCTCATTTCCCCCACCTGGAATAGGAACATGGACTCACCCGAGGATGGGAGGGGCTTAATCAATCAATCAATCAAATGTATTTATAAAGCCCTTTTTACATCAGGAGTTGTCACAAAGTGCTTTTACAAAAACACCCAGCCTAAAACCCCAGTGAGCACACAACAACAGGATTGAAGCACGGTGGCTAGGAAAAACGTTTCTGTTTTGGTTAACTCATAGCCAGTTGGGAGTCTTCTCCAAAGCTTTTCCGATACAGTCCCTCCCTCTAGTCGTAACCCTGGGAACAACATTTAAATAGCACTTAATGTGACTTTATACACAGAAATATTAGTATTGTACTTGACGCGGTTAGCCCATGCCCATTTTTCCTTGATCTAAACGTTTGCTTACCTACTTGCTCCTTTGAACGGTCCTTAGGTCGTGACGTTATTTTCCCATGTTCTTCCAAACAGGCCCAGGACATCTATTGTCCTATGTTGAGAAGTATGGATGGGCCGGAGACGCTGTATTATCAGATCCACAACGTCAGAGCAGCGAACAAGAAATGCAAAGACGTGGAGGCAGTCATCAGCAGACCAGAGGGGCTAACCCCAACCTAACCATAACTCTAACCTAACGATTACCTAACCCCAACCATAACCTAACCATAACCCTAACCCTAACCTAACCCTAACTCTAACCTAACCATTACCTAACCCTTACCCCAACCATAACCTAACCATAACCTAATCCTAACCATAACCCTAACCTAACCATAACCTAACCCTAACCGGCATGCCGAATGTGGACAACAAGCGTACAGAGAACAAGTACATCTTGAAAAGTGAAAGAGGTGAGACAGATCTGCAGCCGTTAGTAGTAAATAAACAGATAACGACGGAGGTACAGTAGAGGTGTGACAGAGATCTGAGCGGACTACCAAGCCTGCAGCACAGAATAGCTATGTCTCACCTAACACCTGCATGTGCCTGACAGACAGACAGACAGACACACACACACACACACCTGGCTTCATCCATTTCCTGGCAGAGGGGGGCAGACAGGAAGAGAGAGACAGTTAATGCATTGTCCCAGCAGCAGATCCCCAACTCTTCTCCCCCACAACAACTCCATGTAGTGTTCAGCCTGAAGTTGTATTCACCTCACAAACAGGATGACGAACATCCTCAGCATCAGGTTACTGGTATCTGGCTGTGTACGTGTTGACACCACAACACCACACAAGCATCTAACGCACTCAACACCTGACAGCACTCAACACCTGCACAGCACTCAACACCCCCCCCCCCCCCCCCCCCCCAACACACACACACAGACACTATCTCAAACTAGGATCATATAACTTCATTTTTCTCCCCAACAGAAGCCCGACAGCATTTGCAAACTGCGAAGGGTCGCGCCCTGACCTGTGCCTGTTGCCATGGCGTCAGTAATGGGGGACCCACACACACACACATTGTGTCCTGCTCAGTCACGTTTTAATTTCCTCCGGTAGGAAACGAGATGGACCTCCTCTCAGAACAGAAACGTTGTTATGGTCCGGATAACAGATAACAGGGTCCTTTATTAAAAAGCCCAGGGGGGCGATGCTGAACAGAGCTCATCAAATAGGCTGAAATATCTCTAGATAAGGCCAGCACACACACACACGCACGCACACACACACACACGCTTGCTTAACCCCAGCATTAGCACGAATTCAGCAGGCCAAGTCATCCCATGGCGGAGGACTGACGCGAAAAGGGATGAGGGGCCGAAGGAATGTGGCAGATGAAATGGACGTGTGCTTTTGTAGGTCATCCAGGACGAGTGGGTCGGAGGAATGCGATGGGCTGAGTTCTCCGCCTGAGGACGTGTGGACTGCAGGCAAGACCAGTGCAGCAGAAGCATCGCAGGGTTTCTGAAGGAATGATTCTGGGATGTGTGTGTGTGTGTGTGTGTGTGTGCATGTGTGATTATGTGGAAGAAGTGGCCAATGCCATTGCCAATTCTTTGCAAGTCTATACAGCTCTAACTGCAAATGAAACGCGTGTTTTCAGCCAGGTGGTGTGTGTGTGTGTGTGTGTGTGTGTAAATATTTAGGGTGTAGGGCAACAGGCGGAAGACAAACTATCCTACAGAAAGAATGACAGGACTTCACGGTGTAAAGCCAGGCTCCCACAGGCCCGGTGTTTACACACCTATGAAGCGGTTTATATTCTGCTCTTCAGCCTCACATCCACTTATTTCTCATGTTTTCTTCATCCGTGCACTGACTTGCGCTGATATCTCCTTCACCGTGTATGGTGTACCCGCTATTACGGCGTTGTGTACTTAAGTAGGGTGTACCTACTACTTCTGTGTTGTGTACTTGACTATGGTGCACTTACTATTATTGTGCTGGGTAATTGAGTATAGTGTACTTACAATTACTGTGTTGGGTAATTGTGTATGGAGTACCTACAATTACTGTGTTGGTAATTGAGTATGGTGTACTTCATATTATTGGGTTGAGTGGTTGTCCAGTATGAATGAACTAACTGGAAGTCACTCTGGACAAGAGACAGGCAAGGTACAACACACACACAAACCATTGTTAGGAGTCAATGCACAAAGCAGTGAAGGATCTTGGAGCCATATTAACTACCAGCCCTCTCAGACAATGACTCACTGCACTGAGGGGGAGGGGGGGGTATCTCAAATACCTGGGGTCGGCTGTCTCACGCACACACACACACACACAGACCACGTGTGGAGAGGAGAGACAGTAAATCTTTCCCACTCCCTCTGTAATGTTTTTCTACCTGACCTGAGGCCATGTCTGGATGTAGGACATCTTAATGGAAGAACAAACCCTTTAAACCAGCTCATGCACCCCCCCCCCCCCCCCCCCCCCCCCCCCGAATCCCCCCTTTGTCCTACAACAATGGGTTAAATCTGGTCATGTGACTAGCAAAGCATCTCCTGCTGAAACAGACCGCAGACCCACGGGTTAAAGGGGAGCCGCTTCCAAACAGAAACGCCAATAACTGAGTTGACGTTGGTGAATTACAGGGGTCTGTTTTTCTACAGTGTTGTGTTCTGTTGCATCGAGCAGGCATGTTATGGTCTCTTGTATTTGTTATTTCTCTGAGATAATTTCTTCTCATATTACAGATGCCATTCCCTGTGGATTACAGTTAAAGATCATCACAACTGGAAATGAAGCGGATCAAGTTAAGATATGGCATCTGTAATATGAGAAGAAATTATCTCTGAGAAAAAACAAATACAGCTTGTCCACACATAAAAGTCCAAACAACAACACTACTTTTTAACCCAAAAACAGCTAACAGAGAGCTTACAAAACCAATAACTGGAAAAGGTATAGGCTGAAGACTAATGGAGCGACAGCCGTCAGATGAAACAGAAAAACACATGAGTAGTTTAGATCCCAGGGCCGGCCTTGTCAGGACACGAGTGGTGTCCTCTCACACCGTCTTAAAGCATATAAAACAAGCCCAAACAGGTACGGAGCGCTGGGCTTGAGATCCAAATAGCAACTTGACCTCACGTTTGACCTCTGAACATGTATTCACCTCGACTTACATGGTGCCAAAAGGTTCAGCTAGATTTCTCCTGTCACCACGGGCCATGATGACGTCTGAGACATAACTGTAGTAATGATTCAGAGGAGAAATCACTCGCACAAGATTTTTTAGGGAGGAGTAGTAGGGAGGAGAAAGAAAGAGGAGCGAAGGAGGAGAAGTGAGGAGAACCTAGGAGAGGAGTCATGGTGAGGCAGTTTGCTACTTTTACTCCCGGCCTGTGTATTCACTTCTCAGGGGGCCACGGTGCTTTTCTTGCAATACAGCAAATCAGTTAGGCAGGGTAACTAATTCACACAAATACACATACACGCACACACAACGGCACGTGCGCACACAAACACACCTGCCTACACACACACACACACTCACAAATATGCACATCATGTTTCCATCCCTTTGTCTTCCACAGACCTTCAGGGATGTGGTTTTCTTCAAGGCAAACACCTGGACTACTAGGAGAGAGAAGCTGTGGCTCCTCCCATGTGGCGACCTTTAACCTTTAACTCTGCTGTATGGCTTCTGGCACTGGCGCTCACACACAGACACAGAGGCACGCACACACACAGATTTAGAGATGCACACACCCCAGTGTGCCTCCCTGCAGCACAACAGCTCAGACTGGCTGTGTTCAGCAGAGACAGAGCAGAGACCAAGGGAGTCGAGGAACACTGTCCTAAGGCAACGCATGGTACACTGAAAACCCGGAGAGGTAGAATGGGAGAGGGGGAGGTGGAGAGAGAGGTAAATATACAGTTTGTTTAAAAAAACAAAACTATAAAACAGGAAACAAGCGGGAACACGGCAGTATCTGGCATGGAATGGATACCAGGCCAAACTACGCCCCAACACGGTTACTGCCCAAAATCTCACGCACATCCATGATTACCTCAGACAACGCCAAACTGCCAATCGTATTAGCAGGGAACCGAGAGCGCCAGGCAGACAGCACACGATTACGCAGCGGTGTGGGGTGGTTTGGCAGACATACCACCAGGGAGAGACGCTCTCAGGCGATACCCATCATGCGGAGCCTGGATCCAGCCCCTAGCCAGGGTATAGAGGCCCAATACCACACCTCTGTGTGCCCTACTGCTGTCAGACACTGTTCACATGTGCGGCTACTATTTATATACGTACCGGAGAGCTATGTGTGTAATACCTTGTGTGTCGGCAATACCTTTTGTGTCTGCAATACCTTGTGTGTCTGCAATACCTTGTGTGTCTGCAATACCTTGTGTGTCTGCAATACCTTGTGTGTCTGCAATACCTTGTGTGTCGGCAATACCTTGTGTGTCGGCAATACCTTGTGTGTCGGCAATACCTTGTGTGTCTGCAATATGCAGAGAGAAGCCGAAACACACTCAGAGAGAAAGACTAACATAGATATATTGCAGTGATGGAGAAAGAAAAGGAGTACTGCATCAGATCAGTTTCCTCTTGACGCCAAACAACCCCAGCAGTCCCGGCACAAACAACCCCACCCGTCCCTGCACAAACAACCCCACCCGTCCCTGCACAAACAACCCCACCCGTCCCTAGACAAACAACCCCACCCGTCCCTGCACAAACAACCCCACCCGTCCCTAGACAAACAACCCCACCCGTCCCTAGACAAACAACCCCACCCGTCCATGTACAAACAACCCCACCTGTCCCTGCACAAACAACCCCACCCGTCCCTAGACAAACAACCCCACCCGTCCCTGCACAAACAA
>JACXGK010005032.1:25033-35174 GCA_016801125.1 Novumbra hubbsi | reverse complement strand
TCACGGTTTGTCTCTGTTTAACTCACATTTCATGTGAATACGCTACATGTTTCTTTGTATACCGTTTATGTTAGTTAGTCCTTTCATTTTACGTTTACAGTTACGTGTAGTTTGTATTTGTTTTGTTTGTGATTAAATACACCTTTTCATTTATTCAAAATGTCCGCGTATGGTTCCGCCACACTACAAGACCGTGACACTTGTCATAAAGGACAAAACATAAAAGGACCAGAAGACGAATTTTCCCAAAAGAAGACATTTTGAAATGAAAGTATTTGGTTTGTTAGAATTAGAGCCGCCTGGGGCAATGTACCTTATGACTCAAAGTGTGTCCCGCCAAAATATGATAAAAAAAAAACACATATGGCGCTAATGTCTTTTGTACGGTAATCAAGCTATTTCTTTTAGGACAAAAGAGAGAGGACACATCTATGCCTGGCAGGGAGATAATGGGGGGTTTGACTCAGGTTTTAATGACTCAGGTAATTTTGTGTTGTCCAATAAAAGGAACATTTGACTCAATTAATTCATTTCAGTAAGTCATGCCTAAAGCATGTAGAACCTACACCGAACAAAACTCAACTGAAAACTATATTCTACAAGTCACTCTGATAGTTTCTTGTTCAGAATAGGGAGCGGTTAGCTATAATTTATAACTAAGACATGTCAGTGCGCGTTCATTATTTTACTGCTAGAAATATAAATAGCAAGCATTCATAAATCAATACATTGATAAATCAAACAAAGTATGCAACCGGATAGGATTGTGAACTGCTTTTGTATAATTTTGTTCAAATACTGCAGCGTCTTCACAACCCATTCTCCAGTGTATTGAGCTCTGTGAACTGGTTGCTTTGGTTCAATAAAGCCGTGTCCATCACAATGTTTAGTAATTAGTTTATTCTTGCAGCATGCGTCCATTTTATAGTTCGAAAATGATTATCTCTAATGCTGCCTGCAGCTTGATAGGTTCTTCTTGCTCAGGTGAAACAAACAGTTATTGGTGGAAGTGTGGCTGAACTGGAGGACCATCCTACTTGAACAGCATTGATTCCATAGATGCGGTGTGAACCTCCCCCACCCAAACAGAACCGATTATCCTGTAAGCTGTGTGATAGGAATTCTCCTTATTGTATTAACATCATAGTAAATATGAAGCCAAGTCAGTGACAGCAATGGTCCAGTTCAAGTCACGTCCTCTGCCGTGGAGACCCTGACACAATTCAGATTCTGGTATGAGTCCTGAACTTGAGTGCTACAACAATGGCCCCTGTCTGAAGGGATTGCACTACATTGGGAATGGGGGCCACAGTATTATTAAAATACAAAGGTACCATAAATTAGAATCCTCAATGTCCCTCTTATAGATAATCGTCTGAACATGTATATTAGTCTGACCTTTCTTTGTGAAGGGGAATCTCCATTCATTGAAACAATAGGCAAGTGCATTAGGTAGGGTGTTTAAACAATAGGTGAATGCATTAGGTAGGGTGTTCAAACAATAGGTGAATGCATTAGATATGGTGTTTAAACAATAGGTGAATGCATTAGGTAGGGTGTTTAAACAATAGGTGAATGCATTAGGTAGGGTGTTTAAACAATAGGTGAATGCATTAGGTAGGGTGTTTAAACAATAGGTGAATGCATTAGGTAGGGTGTTTAAACAATAGGTGAATGCATTAGGTAGGGTGTTTAAACAATAGGTAAATGCATTGTGTAGGGTGTTTAAACAATATGTGAATGCATTAGGTAGGGTGTTTAAACAATAGGTGAATGCATTGGGTAGGGTGTTTAAACAATAGGTGAATGCATTAGGTGAGTGTTTAAACAATAGGTGAATGCATTAGGTATGGTGTTTAAACAATAGGTGAATGCATTAGATATGGTGCTTAAACAATAGGTGAATGCATTAGGTAGGGTGTATAAACAATAGTTGAATGCATTAGGTAGGGTGTTTAAACAATAGGTGAATGCATTAGATATGGTGTTTGAATAATAGGTGAATGCATTAGGTAGGGTGTTTAAAAATTGGTGAATGCATTAGGTAGGGTGTTTAAACAATAGGTGAATGCATTAGATATGGTGTTTAAACAATAGGTGAATGCATTAGGTAGGGTGTTTAAACAATAGGTAAATGCATTGGGTAGGGTGTTTAAACAATAGGTGAATGCATTAGGTAGGGTGTTTAAACAATAGGTGAATGCATTGGGTAGGGTGTTTCAACAATAGGTGAATGCATTAGGTGAGTGTTTAAACAATAGGTGAATGCATTAGGTAGGGTGTTTAAACAATAGGTGAATGCATTAGGTAGGGTGTTTAAACAATAGTTGAATGCATTAGGTAGGGTGTTTAAACAATAGGTGAATGCATTAGATATGGTGTTTAAACAATAGGTGAATGCATTAGATTGGCAAGGTGACTCGGGATGTTTACTTACAGACATTAATCATGAGGTATTTGATGTGCAGCACGGACATATTTGGTCAATTCCACTATTAAAAGACGGTTTGTTGAAAGCGTGACAAGGGACAACTTAATCTTTAGGTTAGGCAAGCAAAAACATGAAAGGTTTCAAGTTACCTTGCTTCAAGCAAGGTGTTATCAGGTGGATTTGCATCTGTGATGCTTTTTGGACCGCTCCAGTAGAGTCAAGAGACAAAAGGTTACGGTACACTCTTGCAGAAAGTACAGGAAGTGCTGGTACTGCAGTGCAGAATGTCTCTCAAGCCAATCACTGACTACGGGTGGTTCTGTGGCTCAAATAGGACCATTCTGCTAATGGAGACCAAATAATTAACTGTGTTAAGCATTTGAAATTAATTGTATGCATTATTGTTTTAACTTTGTCACCGCATATAAATAACGCTGTATAAAATATATAAAACATTTGCCAAACAACATATTTCAAAACCAATAATATTATTTGGGGCAGAGATTGCAGTATCCTAACTACCATCAACATCATGAACACTGGGATTTTCCAGGGGTCTTTGTGTTGTCTAACTACTTTAAATAGATGACTAGACAGCAGACGGATAAATATATAGTTTGCAAGCAGGTGAAAGGCTGGACTTGTAATTACACTATTCCAGTGCAGGTGTACGTGTTTTCCAGCTGTACTTAAATGGTCTCCATTGTGTTGTTCGTAACTCTGCGGGTTTGGAGGACAGATACTTTAATGTTGGGTTGAAACCAAGGCACGACACTTTGTCAAGGAAGTCAGCCTGTCATTACATGCATAACTCTCCTGACAATGTACTGTAGATTAACCCTGCAGTTCTCAGTTGTTCAGGTCAATAGAGTTTCTCCCCTCTCACCTTTAAACTGGGGGTCAAAAACAGTGCTTCTCTCAGCATCGGGCAGGTTAAGGTGAAGTTCTGCACACACTCACACACACACACACACCCAAACACAACACTGTGTGTCTCTGCTGGCGAGGAGCCCAGTCGCCCTCAGCAGTTTACAACACGGCGATGGTGGAGGCCCGCTCTTTGACTTCACCTCGACGCTCCTATTCATTAAGCTTTTGAAAATGCTGTCTGCTTTTGTTTCTGCTGCGAGAGGGATAATCAAGATGTTAAACCGGGGGGGGGGGGCTGTTTAACGCTCAGACGGCCAATTTGTGTCAGTGTTATGCTGTGTTGAACGTTTTCTGCTTCCCTCCGTTGAAATGTGCACTCCATATTGGATATGGTAACATTGCGCAGGCAATCCCGATCACTGTTCAGTGGCCTTTCGTTGTTTGTGAAAGATGTAGAGTGAGTGATTTAGGCATTCGTTTTCCTATTACCAACTGTTTTCCCGTTACGCTCCAATGGTTTTCCCATTGTTTTCCCATAGTATGGAAGTTCTTCATTACTCTCGCAAAGTGTATTGTAGTCACTCTTTTTCAGTGATATTGACTGATTTGAGCTTCTTTAGCTCTTCCTGGTGAGTTGGTTGACATGATCCTAACTAAAGGTTCTCGTTTATTGCCTGATCAAGGTCATCTTCTGGATAGTTCTAATCCCTGATATTCAGATGTTTCCCACTATGTGGTATGGTTACAAGTCATAAGGTAATTTCTGGAAAATCCAAGTAATTATTGAACGTTTCCAGAATTTTCTATACAGTACTAGAGATGCTGGGGGCCGTCAGAAACCGCTATTGGCAACGCAGCCAGGCTTCTGCGGATGGATCTTTCACATTATAAACGCTGTATCTGATCTCTGGGTCAATTAGCTCTCCTTTATCTGCCCGGTCAAGTCCCAACTATGACGTTGAGAGTCTAGACACTGGTGCTCGACGACACACACAAACACACAGGCATCCGGCCTGCCATGGCGATAGCATCACCTGGCCTTTCTCCAGCATATTGGACCTGTCTCTCCCACTGTGCCGTGACAGGAACCATTTGTTGCTGAGAGCCTGGGGGCTGATCACCTGGGACGGAAGGAGAAGGTCTCTGGATCCAGTGAGGCGTGTGTAGTAGGAACGTGTACCCGGGGAATGGCGCGGTCTGTGCATCCGTGCGTATGTGGCCGGAGTGGCGGTGACACAATTGATGATCAGCCATGCCTCTGCTCTGCCCTTAGAGACTTGACAACCAACTAGCTGTTAGCCTGCACGGACACTCTCAGGGTCATGAATGCATCTAGAACTCTTGTAATACCTGGCCCCGCCCACTCTGCTCTGTCATCCTTCTCTTCTGTTCCTCTCTTCTATGTGTTTCCCTCTTTCTCCCTTCTCCCGTGCCTGTAGTTGATTCACATGTAGCTTTGATCTACACAGCAGAGGCGACTACTAGGAGACTCTGACTGGAGGGAAAACTAGGGAAGGTGACTATGTTCCTGGTGGATTCTCTGAAGGTCTGTCAGATTGGATTGGGAGTGTCGGTGAACTGTGATCTTCAGGTCTCCCCAAATATGTTCAATGGGGTTTAAGTGCCGGCTTTGAGAGAGCCACTCAAGGACATTCAGAAACTTGTTCTGAAGCCACTCAAGCATTGTCTTGGCTGTTAGCTTTGGGTCGTTGTCGTGCTGGAAGAGGAATCTTTGCCCCCCAGTCATGTTTGCTCTGGGACTGTATTTCTTCAAAGTCATGTCTGTATTTTGCTCCATTTATATCCTTACCCAGATATACAGAATGACTCAACACATTTCTGTCTCTGAGGTCTACATGGCTTGTTTTTTGCCTTGACATGCACTGTGAGTTGTGGGACCTAATATAGACATCTTTGCCGCATGTCCAATCAATTGTTTGTGCCACAGACGGTCTCTGGTCAAATTCTATCGATCAAGGAAGATCAAGGATGCATCTGAGCTCAATTTGGAGTGTCACGGCAAAGGACCGGAAAACTTTCGGTACCAGTCAAAAAGTTTGGACACACTGTGGTGTGAATTTCTTTTCACCAACACAGGTCCGCTCTACCAAATAAGCCACCAGCCCCTGCCAGATTGAACGGATAAAGTGAAATTCTGAAGGCTCTAAAACCACAAGTATAATAAACGCTACCATGACATATATTTCGCATTGCGTTATTTAGATTAAGTGGTCTGAATACTTCCCGAAAGCACTGTATTTTAACCAACATGCGTTGGAATATTGGAATGCAATGGGCGGAGACACTGGGAATGGACAATTGATTGCATCTATTGGGTGTGTTATTAAAGAAGAAATAAGTGGTATGAGGTAATTATTGGTAATTATTGGTCAAAATGTAAAGGACTTTGCATAACATTTTGATGTTATGAGTCAATTAGCAGACACTCTCATCCAGAGGTACTTATAGTAGTGAAAGATCAAAGTTGGAAGCAAATGTGCATAAATTACCATTCAGTATCTGTATGCACCAATGACACCACACTACGTTCCAGGGACAGAGACCAGTGTTTCACCTTGGAGTGGAAGTCTTATGAAGTTGCTGGCCATTTAAATAGCTTTGCTATGTACACGCAGAACAGTAACATAACTATAAAACTATGGAACCCAGGTCAAAATCAGTGTGTTAAATACTTTAGGGAAAACGTTGGATTTGGGAACATATCTGAGAGCTGTGAAGTGACAGCAGGTAGGAGATTTATGTGGTTTTGGGTTTGATCATCTATGATCTTTGATCTCCTCACTTGACAGACGGTGGGAGGACATGAGCCACAACAACAAAGTGTGTGTGTGTGTGTGTGTGAAAGAGTATGTGAATGTGTATGCAAACGGGTGAGCATGGTTGCGTTTAGTGTATCTATATAATATATATTTAGTGTATTTAGTGTATTGTATTTTTCTAATACTTCTCTTACGCAATCTGTGTGTAAATATTACATTACTATCGCCTTTAAAGGACAATCAGCAGATAAAACAATAACAAGGGTCCTACCCACCCCTCTTTTGATTATAAGGTATAAGGATGAGGGACTGGGCTGGATCACCACTCTCAAATGAATAAACAGAGCTATGGATGCTAGGACAATTTGCATTGGCTTCATTAGCAAACATTGGAGTGAAGCAATCAAAACCAATGGGGCATTGCAGTATTTATAAGAACCAATGTTTATTATCCATTAATAAGAAACTATGGGTTGATTCATTAATTAGAATGTCCAACTCTCAGGGCTAAAGCTGTCAGGGGTAAAGCTAATAAAGTTAACAAGTACATTTTGTTTGAGGTTTTATATTGTGGCCATTATAACTATTATTAATGTTCAAAGCCCAAGCAGTGACTCTCCATCTTATCCCCCCCTAAGGATAGACTCTCTTTGAACCCACATGAATGGCCTATGTCAAATAATTAGAACCTGTCTATCGGTTGGTCTATTCAATGCAAATTGCTAAGTGCTTTAATTTCAAGAGGTCTAAAGCAAAAGGCATCTGTGACTGATGAGTCTCTGGCAGTAAACATCAAATTATTCAATAATTCCTCTTCTTTCTCTTTCAGTTACTCAGAGAAAGTAGTGCGGTCCTTCAGAAATTTCGGTTTTCATTCCATGCAGTCAAGTGGAGAAGCCAATGTCACAAGGCATTGCATGGCTTAATGGTCCTGAAGCCGATGATGAATGGTGATGAATTCCAGCTACTGAAAAGAAAAATAATTGAGTCCCACCCACTCACATTTTTCTATATTCTGATTCCTTCTTTTTCTATCTGTCTGTCTGCCTGGTTTTTCCCCTGATGGTCTCTCTGTGTCGCCCTCTACCTCTGGCATTGTCCTCCCCTTCCTCGTGTTCCTCTAGCCCGTGGTCCTCCACGAATGCTGTGGTGTGTGTTGGGTCAGCCGGTTCGGGGTCAAGCTTTGGGAACGAGGTGAAAACCTTCTGTCCGGTCTGTGTTGCTCTGCGGTCGATGGGCACTCGTGATGTGACAAGCTAGCCTGTAAGTCTTAGCACCGCTGGCCGTGGATCGGACATTCCTTGTCAAGCCCTGTGGGCACCACGCACTGCATCCACCTATCCTCCACACTCGCCCATGGGAACCTCCGTCTGGGCCGTGATTACTGACTCCCACCCTCCGCTCCAGCTATGGCTGCTGGCCGGCCAGCGGTGGAGGGAGGGCAGGGAGAATAGAACACAACAGGGCTGACTGAAGTGGTGTCTAGTTCCCCCTCCAGGCGTTCCCTCCCAGCTCAGTCTTCCACCTCCGCCGCTGTGCCAGTTCTTCATCCCAGCGACAAGGCTTTGTTCTGGGCCTTCAGTCCCATGCATGCCTCAGATCCTGCATGCCTGGAGGAACTGGCCGGGGGAAACGTTTTGTTGAGAGACTGGGTATGCAGCATATTGGACTCGTTTCGGTACTAGAACTGTGCGCCTGCTAGTACGGAAAGAGAAGTGGATTCACTTCATGTTTGGAGTTTTTAGCTATGTAGGGTGGTGTAAGAGAGGGGAAAATTGATGACTGAGTTGAAATGGGTGAGGTTGTTTGCGTGATTTTATCTGTGGCAAGGGTACAGTACAGTTACAATTAGTCCTTCATGGCATTAACTTTTGATTTGGATTCATCAAACATCTGATAATGCATAAGACACTACCACCCCAGTGATGTATATGAAATAACGTTTATTATTATATCTGATATCTGTTGTATTATCTCAGAAAACAGTCACCGCACAATATTCACCAAGGCTGTGGTCCAGCTCCCCCTCTGAGCAAACACAAGTGGAATCACACCATGCGTCCCTCCGTTTTACACGCAGCGACAGTGTTGACATGTTTACTCAGGTAGCTCCAGGGGGTAAACTGGGCTGGGCTGAACCCAGCACCTTTGGTCTAGTCAAGAATCAGATGTGAATTATTCTTGCATACAATATCTGATCAAATCAAATCATCTAATTGACTAATAGTTATGTAGGATTGTTGAAAAAAAAAAAACCGTTATTGTCACTACAAAACCATTATTGTATTGTTTTAGAACACAAAGCTGGATTAAGTTCAGGCAAAAACAAAAAGTTGAAAAGGACACATGAGTAACAAAAATCCAGCACAGTGTTGAGTTGTGGAACCGGGAGCTGGGTGAGCATCACAAAATACACAAGTAGAAAATAATAACACAACTGCAAATGTAGGGGCAATAGGGTAACACAAAAATGTTGCCTAGGTAGACAAAGACTGAGACTGGCCGCTACATTTATCACAGGGCGTAATGATAGCCTAGCTGAGGAATGCCAGTACATTGTTTTTCTCTTGCTTTCCTTTCATCAGTTAGCTTGTTCACAAAGGTTAGTTCAACGAATGCTGGAATTATTTGTGGTGAAAGGTGCCTGGAATCAACAATAAGAGCGTCTTATAAAGAGATTAGCATTCAGATGCAATTTCCTCATCCCCTAACCTCACATCTATGAGTAAACTCAACCTGAATCTTACGTCAATAACCTAGCATCTATAAGTAAACTCCACCTGAATCTAACCTCACATCTATGAGTAAACTCAACCTGAATCTAACCTCACTAACCCAGCATCTATGAATAAACTCAACCTGAATCTAACCTCACTAACCTAGCATCTATGAGTAAATTCAAACAGAATCTAACCTCACTAACCTAGCATCCATGAATAAACTCAACCTGAAGCTAACCTCTATAACATTTATGCTTAGACTTAACCTGAACCTAATGTTGGAAAAGTAACATTTATGACTAAACTTAACCTTAAGATAATCTCAATAACCTTAACTTTATGTTTAAATTTAACCCGAAGCTATCCTCAATAATATTACCTTGATGCCTGAACTTAACCTGAACCCAACCTCAATAACTGAACAATTACCCCTAAACGTAACCTAAACATATAGCCTTAATTTTTAAATCTAAAACTAACCCGATATATTTCAAATAGATATTTTTGGGGGGAAGAAAGATAAAGAAGAGTTTTTGCTTATTGAGCAGTAGGTCATATTCATATTCACACCCACCAACAGTATATGGGCACTGTAGGTAGCAGCTTTGTTCAATTTCCTACATTTGTAATCCGACTTTTACTTGCCACAACCCCACTACCCCTAACATCACCTTAACCTCAATATCTTAAAATATGCTTTAACAAAAGCATGTGCAGACAGAATTAATGTCCCCTTCAGAATGGTTTTCGGATTTGACAAAGTTTGGGGCCATATTTGTCCTTGTTATAAAGTTAGACTAATAACACACACACACACACACATACAGAAAAACACAACACCTAGCCACGTTGACATTTCCCTCCGAACAGAAGAACAGCTGCATGCTGGGAACAGTCTAAGAGCGCAGCGGTATCATGCTGTCTGACAAACTCTTACCTTCACTACCTATTACAAAGATTGGCCTTTCATAAAAGCAAAATTGTTCATGTTGACTTCTTTGAAAACAAATGTTTTAATCCTGTTGTATAATTTAAATAGCTGTGACGGTACAGATAGGAGCCGTTGGAATTAATTGGAATATGTTTATTCAGGGGCAATTGGGGATTGGCTGGCTGTCGTAGCTGGCTAGTTGACTGTGTGTAGATCAGGGGTGTCAAACCGGTTCCATGGAGGGCCGAGTGTCTGCAGGTTTTCACACTCACCTTGTACTTGATTGATAATTAGGTCACTAATTGGTTAAGTCTACCCTCACCTGGTTGTTTAGGTCTGAACTGGGAACCAATTAACAGGAAAAAACTAAAACCTGCTAGCACTCGGCCCTCCGTGGAACCGGTTTGAC
>JACXGK010005032.1:0-24933 GCA_016801125.1 Novumbra hubbsi | reverse complement strand
GTAGATGCTGAGAATATCATTCAGTGCCGGCCTCCTACCCCTTCCTTTACTGGCCAGCTGGCTGCTTGTAGTGTGTGTGTGTTTGGGGGGGGGGACATTGGCATGTGTCTGTCTGATTTGATTGTCAGTCTTTTTCTGTCTTTTTTATCTCTGATAGCAGTAGACTCTTAGTAGTCTTTTGAGAAGGACAAAATGCTAAATGTTCTAACATCAAGCCTATGCCACAAAATGTGTTGAATCAGTAGTTTTACATTATTTTATCTTCCAGCAACTTTACTGACAGCAGAATCATAAAATTGGCCGCTTAGGGTGGCATGAGAATGTCGGGTTTACAGAACTGTCATCCAATCCCAGGCAACCACGCACCGTTGTCGAGAATAATCATTAGCAAATGCATAATCATAGCTGCAATTAACATATTGCTATTATGCTATTATTATTACTAACGGTTCTTGCATTACGGTGAGCTGCAGTTCTGCGTGTGGTTTGTCCATGTGGTGTTGCCGTACCCCAGCAGAATCGATTGCTGGACTGTTGTTGGTGAAGCCTATCGATTTCAAACACTGTACTGTCTGTCATTCAAATGAATTAAAAAGTAGAAAACCGGAGTGTTACGTAGGCTATTTTCCGGTCGACGGTGATAGTCTTATCATCAGCATATCATTTAGTGCTGGAACTTTAATTGTGGAAATACTATTTAGCAAAAAGGTGTCAGTAATTACATGGAATGGAAACAAAAGTTTTTAGTGAATTTGCGAGTGCTGATCAATCCACCATCACTAAGGTTATCTATCATATCTAAGTTACCTGGAAAGCTAATTAGCCACAAATTCATTCATGTTTATTGATATAATAATCAATTAAGAAAAAAAACAGTCAGAACTGGCTAGCAACCCATTCCTGAACATCATGGCAAGAAACACCTATTGTTTACTGATGCTATTTCTTCAATTTTACTGTGGTGCGTTCAAAGTAAAGCGAGAGAGAGAAGGAAAGAGCATGAGGATGCTGACAGGGCAGGGAGAGGGGGTGACATGGAGGGGAGGTAAAAAAGGATCACATTTTGATGACTGTTCTGATATCGCCTGGTCCGTTGGTGTGGTTCCTATGACATCAGAATTCATGCCGGCACAACTGAGGTTTGGTTCAGGCACAGGTGCCACTGAGGTTAGGTTTAGGCAGGTGTCACTGGGGTTAGGTTTAGGCAGGTGTCACTGGGGTTAGGTCAAAGTGTGAGAGGCAGGGGAATATTATGTATTTAGACTGAGGTAACCAACTAATGACAGGTCAGTTGCAATAATGGAGCAACATTAATTATGAAACAACAACGCGTCAACAGCAGATTGTGTAAATATTGATAAACCCACTGCTGATTCAGCCCCTTCCCAATGTGGACCCCATGGTTAGGGCCTTGGGATGAGCGCATCGTATCCAGGGATTCTGCATGCACACGTCGATTCTTGGTTGTGTCTCCGACCCACTAACTCACACTTGAGTGAAAGTGGAGAAACCAAGAGACGTCTGGGTTCTGAAAGTTTTGGAGATGCTCTCCGTCTCCACAAGTCTTGTCCGCACTCTGTCACTCCCACTTTCTGGAGCGGCTCATAATGCTTGAAATGGAGTCACCGGAATGTTCTGAAACCTGAGGGAACGAGGTGTTTGATGTACGCCATACCATTCCCGTGACCCCATTCCAGTCATCCTTATGAGCCTCCACCGCCGCCGTGCCGTTTATAATTGAGCTGGTATCCTTTACTGCCTTTGAGCAGAAACAGAGACAGAGTGGAAGAGGAAGAGGGTGAGGGGGAGAAAGGAGGACTGAGCCCACGGCACTGGTGTCCTGTCAAGGTGTGACCGTTGGCTTCAGAGAGGCGGGTAACCACCTAGAGCACAATGCTGTCAAGAGCTCTTTGATGACGGGACAGAGACATATGAAACAGGGCATCTGGGATATAAGACTGGGAATGTGAGTAGATGGACTTATCCCAACACACCTCATATTCAACCTATCCCAACACATCACATATTCAATCTATCCCAACACACCTCATATTCAACCTATCCCAACACATCACATATTCAACCTATCCCAACACACCTAATATCTAACGTATCCCCTACACACCTCATATCTAACCTATCCCAACACACCTCATATTCAACCTATACCAACGCACCTCATATCTAACCAATCCCAACACACCACATATTCAACCAATCCCAACACAACTCATAAACAACCAATCCCCAATACAATGTATGGAAGAGGTGCCGTTTGGGACTCAGGTCCGGACAGGCTGACCTTTAGAAAGCAGTGGCTGTCTCTGTGTTCATTGATTTATCGAGCCTGGCCCGTTGGACCTCTTCAGCTACAGTGGTCACATTGTCTTGTGCTCCTCAGCCTTCCACACTCCGGGATCAAACTTATTACTCACCTCATAATTACTACGGTGCTCTTTCACTCTTTCTTTCAGGCACCCCATCCCCGCTTCCTGAGCTTCAGCTTAGCTCTTTCTCTCAGCCTGTCTCTTTCTGTCTCTGCTCCGTTTATCTTTTTTGTATCCCTCTCTCTCGGCCTCTTTCTCTTTCTCGACCGAAAAGTCTGTCTGACATCCAGGCAGGTCCCCATGGGCCAAAGACTCCGGGAGAACTGTAAACTCTTAAACCTTGTGCCCAGCTGGCACAGCGCAGGCTAGTGGGCTCTGTCCCTGTCTCCACACACCTAATCTTAATTAAGTCCTTCACTGACTGCCTCTCTTCCTCTCTCAGTTTGGCTGTGTGTGTCGCGGTGGGGCCATGGTGCAGTTGGTGCAGTTGGATGGTTCCCCCCGAAGAGCACCCGAGGAGGCCAAATGGAATATGTGTCGACTGTTAATGCCCTCAGTCAGGCAGTTTGATTGAGCAGTGAACGGGTCAAACCAATCGGTCTGACATACTGGTGGTTTCCTCCGACCTTCATAGGCATCACAAAGCGAATACACCCAACTGATCTGACCCTGTTTTGGAGCTTGCTCGTTAGGAAATTCAGGAGCCCTGCTCAAACGAGATTCGTTGTGGAGGCGTTGTTCTATGTGGGTGTCTCTTGGCGTGGCAAGTAAACGACGACCTGTCAAATCGTTGAAAACAACACACAGACTTTTCCACCCCAATCATTGCATGGCCAGCGAATCAAGCTGCTACTGATGGAGGTTTTGAGGTTAAGGACTTCTCCTCACCACTCTCATTATACATAACAATTCATGTTTTAGCCTTTGGTTTCACAGGCCCCTCAAAATGTACTGATGCCAATTAATCCAGGGGAGCTCATGGGGGATGTGGAAAAACAGTAGCTAGCTTGTAAACATCAACATGATAGCTAACCACCTACATAAACATGTACAGAAGTAACTTCTTTTTAATGGTCATGACACCTTTACTCACTCATTCATTGATTAATGAACGCATCTAACAAAAAATATTCATAACTTGTTAAGCATTATCTAGTCCAATTAACGCCCAATTCCACTGTTTTTATTTGTTTGCACAATTTCTGATGGTGTAGTTTTACGTTAATGGCAAAACGTAAATTCCACTTTTGTGGTTAATAGTTATTGAATCTAGGTTCAAACAGGTTGATTTTACATGGAAAAAGATCTGCTGATCATTTATAAATAAACCCAACCCTGTTTTACATGGTGATGCAATAACAGGGGGCTTGTTTCCAGGGCATTAACAGTTGTTTCTCACTGCAGTTGCTCTTTTTAACGTCCCATTTTGTGCACTTGCTCTCTGTCATGGTAAAATGGACCGAAGTCTGTCCTGATGTGTGTCAGTTCTTTTGCATGAAGACCTAAGAGTTCTTTCTGCCTCAGGCGGTTTTAAAGACAAGATCCTCCTGAATGAGTTGAAAACAAAACTCACATTGCAGAAGACGATTGGTCATTGCCCGTAGAGTGTGTCGAGCAACTTTGCTACATCATGTTTCCGTGTGAAAGCGTTGTAATCGTACTGGAAAGACTGGCGCCAGGGGACAGAATGTGGAAATGGCTCCAATTAAGACCAAAGCAGTGCCTCTGGTGCTTACATTTGCACCGCTTGTTTAGCATGCTGTTCTTTTAATTGGAATTTTAAGTGGAATCTCACCACCGGCACTGGTCTCGACCACTTTGTTTCCCGACTCAGCCAGAGGTGGGAGGTGGGAACAGGAATGAGGTGAATGAGAAGAATATAAGCAGTTCTGTGGCGGTTTGGGCATTCTAGTGAAATCCAAAATCTGCTTGTTATTAGACATGCCATGTATGTGTGTCTCAGTCAGCCCCTTTATTTGCCTGCTTGTGCGGACATACATACACACACACACGCACACACACACACACACAAACATACATGCGACAGTAAATAAGAGTGAGAAAAAGAATAGATTTGCCATTGGAGAAAAAATTGTTAGACACAGTCAATGTAACAGCCCTGAGCCCCGTAGCATGTTAGCAATGATTGGAATTATTCTCCGACCTCTTGATTTGGTGGAAGATAAAACTTGCGGTAACCCCCGTTGACACTGGAAAATGTGCGTGCTTGCTATGTGCAATCTGCCTGTCTGGCGGCGTACAAGGCTCTGTCTCCATGGCAAATCACCCTCCCTGTGTGTACTGGTCTGCCTGTTTTAGGGTTCGCCTCCCGATGGAGTTATTTTCGATGTAAGTCCTCGGGACTAGCTGAGAGGCAGGCATCAATGAGCGGTTATATCTCAGTCTGTCACGCCTCCACACTCGAGCCACGTCCCCCGTCCATAACACGGATTTCAATTGTTTGCGATGGCTTAGTGACAATGCGGGCTGAAACATGTCAGAGGAGAAGGATGTTCTAGGAGGTTATAGGATCTAGACAGCGAAGCAGAGCTTCAGTCAACTAGTTGGACTGGTGGATTTATTTATTTTTAAGTCAGAAGAGGTGGAAAGGAGGAAGAAACATGATGTTAATTGGCACCACAGGACAAGCCTGAGTTTGCAGAGGTTGCCGTAGAAACCGTGGATGGCTATTTTGTTCCAATTTGCTCCAAAGTGTTTAGATCAGCCTAAAGCCAATATGGTAACACAGTATAAAAGCTTGCGAGTTTGATTAGGCTAGAATATATCGCGTATATATCCTTGGTATCTTTGATTTTGAATTTATATTTGTGCAGTCCTTAAATGAGTTAAAGTAAACTATACTTTTACATGGCAGCCTAAGCCTACGGTATGTGGTGTTCAACTCAATCCTTAAAATACTTATTGGGGATTTAGTTGGGGTTGGTGATTTGTTTACGAGAGGAGGAGCAGTTCTTTGTGGAACTCTACACTCTAGGAAGGAGGCAAAGGACTTGTGTGAAGTGAAAGACTCACCCATCCCCCTTTTCTCTTTCTCCCTCTTCCTCTGTCTTTCTCCCTCTTCCTCTGTCTTTCTCCCTCTTCCTCTGTCTTTCTCCCTCTTCCTCTGTCTTTCTCCCTCTTCCTCTGTCTTTCTCACTCTCGATATCTCCCTCCCTGAAATGGGTTTCTGAAGGAATAAACAACCCTCTCAGCCGTCCCTTCCGCCGCAAGACGGTGTGCCAGTGATGACTAGCTGGTGAGTACTACGCTTCGCTCTCTCCCTTAAAGTTTCATGAAGTTCCACACCTTATCGCTCGCTGTGAGAAATGTCGCCTTGGGCGCGCAGGCACGTCTCCACCCTTCGTTCCTCCACTGCTCATGTACGCTCCACCACGTTAGGTCGCGCTTCGGCGCTGGGGTTCGGGCTGTGTTGGACCTCGGCGTTGGTCCTGTGCGGCATGGCCGTGTTCTAGAAAGACATTTCCCCTCAGACTGCGTCCCCTTGCTCCGTACCTTTAGAGGTCACCTGACCTGGCGGGGACTAAACATAGGGAGCTCGAAGCGATCCATCACTCCCTCTCCCTCTTTACGATGTCGCCTCCACCGCCCCTCACCCACCCCGCTCTTTCTCCTCTGCCCCTGTAGTAAAGTGACAGAGCCTTTTATGTGAAGTCCCTTTATTCTCCGGGTTCTGGAGGAGGGTGGTGGGGATGGGAAGAGGGAGCGAGGAGGGGTGTAACCTCACATTCTATCCAGCTTGTGAATTGTAAACTCAAATCCACCGCAGCCTCCCTCTCTCTCCTCCCTCTCTCCTCCCTCACCTAACTCTCTGTGTCTGTGTTCTATTTGACTCCTAACCACTTCGTTTGCTCTTGGCGGCAAGGCCTCCAGGTTCTATCGGCTCTATACGGGCTAAACAAAGAATCAACGCTCAGACGTGATGTTAAAGGAAGTCTTCTTTCTTTTCTGCTCCTTGCCACCTTATGCAGTCATTTATTTCATCCATATTTTTATAATAGGAATATAGTAGGCAGTTTACTTGTAGGGTGAGGATTTTGGAATTTGGGGTTTTGCTGGAGTAAATGCTTCTTCTGAGTGTGGGAAGAATGTATAAGCTGTTGGGTTAGGGTTTGTCAGCAACCGTGATCAGGTGCTCATGTCTTCAATGTTTTGCTGTTGTCTGAAGACAAGAAGCTTAATTACTGTTCTGTTTGAGACAGCTCAACATGTATTTGAAAGAAACACATTTAATTAGCAGTATCAAGAGCAGGCGAAAGCTCCTACAGCTTTCTCACAACTGTTCCCAAAGTATCAGAACATTGTGCCATCGAGGAAGAACTGAGGTTCAACTGTGGTGAAAACATTCCTACAGTTCCAGGTCCATTTGTATTCACAGCGTACATTGTTTAACAAAGTAAACCTAGTTAGGCAGTAAAAACAGAACTTAGGACATACCTGCCCTCTCCTGCTGTTCTGAACTAAATAAGGGAAGTGAGAAACATTGACGCACGTGGATGAAACAAACACTCACTAGTGCCGGTAGCCAGTTCAGTTGTTTGCTGAAGATGTGGGAAGTCCCCTTTACTTGTCTTTAAAAAACGGTCTAGCTAATGACACTGAATGTGGGAAGACAGTCTCCAGGGCCTTAATCAATTAACAGAGGAGTGGCGTCTGGAGAGAAAGAGGTGCAATAG
The DNA here is from genome assembly GCA_016801125.1 of Novumbra hubbsi. Taxonomy (NCBI): domain Eukaryota; kingdom Metazoa; phylum Chordata; class Actinopteri; order Esociformes; family Umbridae; genus Novumbra; species Novumbra hubbsi. The sequence goes on along the minus strand of JACXGK010005032.1, from coordinate 17,912 downwards.
TTTATAATGCATTAAGAGACAGCTTGCAAGCAGGTTCCAGACTGTTAGAGAGACTTTTACAGCCTACAAACAGTAAAGCAACGTAACAAGGAGTCTTCACCGTGGGAGGAACTGCCCAGCTTCTAAAAACTGAACCAAAGTGACTCCCACTGTGACCCTTTTGTGAAAAGACGAGGATCTTTATTTCCGAGACTCTACAGATGGCAATGCTAGATGTAAAATTTGCTGGAGGGACTCAGTCAGTGTCAGTGCAGTGGCTTGGTCTGAATACTAGGATCGCCAAGCTGCTGGCACAGTTTCAGGGGTCTGAAAGAATATCAACTTTGTCATTCTTAACTGGTGATGTCCACAGAGCTGTGAGACACCCATAATCAGCTTTGATCCATGGATCAAAGTCATGCAAAGTTACCGCAAGCTTCATTTTCCACCTTCGCCTCAGAATATGACCTGGCACGTGACTGGTAGCCCATACCACACACCAAGAAATGACGCGAATAAAACAGTCAAGGGACTGCTGATGAATTACAAAGATCAGCACGGGACTCTGTCTGGTTACAGGGTCGCACCACATTTCGTTGTGGGCTGTCACCTGCCAAGCACTTGACATGCAGGAGCCTATACTCCCAGTCTCCCCGGCACCGTCTCCGACCCCTGAAGACGAATAGCTGAAACAAACACAACTGGTGGACTTTCACTGGAGGCATTGTGCTAGCAAGAAAGCAAAGCTTAGAGGTCAGTGTGTGTGGATCGCCAAAGTGCCGACACGGGGTCGATAACCCAGTCCTCAGAGGAAATAGACACATCTCACAGACCTTTTGGATCTACCAGCCTCACAGGATGGGGGCGCCACAGATAACATGCAAAAAGGGAGGGTAGGAAAGCAAATGCCAACAGCAAAGAGAATGCTAAATAAGACAGAGTCCCTACCTTACCCAAACAGAAATGTGAAGCCACCAAGGTGGTTGAAATACTATGTCCTGAGAATAGAACCCACCTGCAAGGAATAAAAACATCTGATTCTATGACCCGGTTGGATTGCTTCATTTATTCAGATTGCTTTATTGTATTTTCTACTCCCATTTCCTTATATTGAGCAGACCCATCCAGCTTCATTGAGTTTGTGCCTAAATGTTTCCCCAAATTACGTCAGTGGACCAGAATTTCCCCGTCCCATTGAGGCCTTGTGTAAAGGCTTGTGAAGAAGCTCCTTTCTGTCCATTGTTTGTATCATCCTATTTGCTCATGGATCTTTATGGACTGACCCTCTGAGGAGCGTGGCTCGTGTTAACGTGTTTCCCTTCTCATCCGCTGTGGTTTGCTGATATTTGTTTCAGGATGACAACAAACCGGAAGAAAACATGCAGCTTTTCAAGTGTGAATGGACGGATGGCAGGAGGATAGAGGGAGGATGAGGTCGGAGGAGACCCAGTTATTTCTGGGCATTGTCCCGAATATTACCCTGGTTCCTTAGTAGAGCACTACTTTTTAAATATGGCCCTCACGGCTCTGACAAAATGGAAGGGCACCATGTAGGGAACAGGCACTCCTTCTGGACACAGATGCAGCCTTAAAGCCTTTGTCTGTTGTTGCCCGCCAGGCGAATTAAAGGGAGCTTCATTATCCCTGGCAAATTACCACACCGCCTTTGTCGGTGCGGCCATGGTACATTAGTGTGCCTTGAAAACGTGGCCCAGTGCTGCCCATTCAGAGGACAAAGAGAGGGGCCGCTGGCGGAGCCTTGGCCGGTGACACAGAGAAGGCATTCACACAGGACGCAGGATCGCGGGGAGCCTTCGCCAACGAGGAGCGGGAGGGAATCGTCCGTGACATACTGTCGCGACCAAGTGGAACTTGCAGTGGTGATGATGTCATGATGTCATGACGTCATCGCCTCTCCTGTACTTTTACAACTAGGGAAGGTCTCCTCCATTGGGCCCTCCCAGTGACACCACATGAGCTTTAGCTACACCAGGGGTCAGCAAGCGGTTTAACTTGACCAACATGTGACTCTTGAACCACTCCACTGCTGCTCCATGCTATTTTATACATTCAATCGAATCTATAGCTATACATCTCCATTTATAGAAAATATATCTTCCTTTTCACTTTCTGTTGTTTGATTCCCCAATTTTACCATTTACACTTATGACTACAACCCTGTCAGCTCAACAACTATCAACAGACCCGGGAGAGTTGATGATCTAAGTAATGTGGTTGAGGACTGGCCGAATGTCCTGTCGCGTTCCCAGGATGAGTGTGTTCAGATATGATAGGGGTTATTAATGTCTTTCAACATAATAGGTTTGGATGGAGGCCAAATGGTCAAAGGGATTAGAAAGGGCAGGACCTACATGCAAACCTATACTGCTCAGATGAACATGCCATCCACACGCTAACCTTAGTAGATCACTCAGACCTCAGATGAACATGCCATCCACACGCTAACCTTAGTAGATCACTCAGACCTCAGATGATCATGCCATCCACACGCTAACCTTAGTAGATCACTCAGACCTCAGATGATCATGCCATCCACACGCTAACCTTAGTAGATCACTCAGACCTCAGATGAACATGCTATCCACACGCTAACCTTAGTAGATCACTCAGACCTCAGATGTTGAGATATTGCCATAGTCTTGCTTCATGAAAGGTCTCTATCAATTATTGATCGTCTGTTTGGCTGATTTTAAGCTTTGCACATATCCAATAATCAATCGCAATTGCATTCAGATAAAAAAAAACATACAGCTCTGGTTAACAATCATACACAAAGTGTCTTCTTAGAGGGGGGTCGGAAGATCCGGAAGAGACGCGGTGTGTACTACTATCCCATGGAATGTTTGGTCGCTCTAACTGTTTTCTACTTTATGAGCTACTTCTCCAGCAGTAAATAAAAATAGAGCGCAAGCTTTTGTCCGCAGGCCACGTTGGGGCCACTGAGACCGTGAATCAACTGGGCTCTTTAGGTTGTTAAGCTGGGAGCTCTCGTGGTCCTCTTGTCTTCAGGTTCTTTATCATCCTACCCTGGATCAGCAACCAGGCCAGAGCAGTGACAAACTGGCTAATGATTAGCTGTCCTGCACTCGGCCCCTGTGGTTCAGTTGTGCCATTACTGTAGGATGGGAAAGGCTATGAAAACATATAAATCAGGCTGGGCGTTCTGTCTTCAGTTCTGTGCTCTTTAGTTCTCCTGTAAGAGGGACTGTATTGGACTGGTTAATTGCTCTGTTTAGGGCTGTTGTCTGAGGTTGACTGATTATAATAGCCAGAAGCAGACTAGAATTCAGGGTTTTATTGGATATCATCGTTTTGTGTTAATATGTATTTGTTGGTATTAATTTCCAATTACCCAGAAAATCAAAATGATTTCAAAACTGTGTCTTCCTTGGCTGCACATGCCTGGATACAACTTGGGGTGTTTGTGAACCTGTCGAACTGTATTTTTCTACTTCAACGTGAACAGAGCGTTTCATCGGTTTATTGAGGTGGGAACATTTGCCAGAAAGATGATTGGACATCCCGGGGAGAGAGTAAGAAAGAGCACGAGTAGTGTTTTGATTCCCCCTCCGAGTGAACATTACATTACTCATTTATCGTGATTTTTACTTCAGAGGCTTTGTAACAACTTCATCCGAAACCAGATTCTATATCCATGCTGGTCTCAAACAAAATCTAAATAAAAAAGAAGATTGCTTAAATTATGCAAAATAATCCGGCAATTGGGGTCATACTAAGAACAACAGGAATATTCCGAAAATATTTTACAGTCTTATTTAGACACAACATTTTCCTGCAATTTTTTAAGTTTAAAAACATTCCTAATAGGCGTGTTCAGATTTGTTGTTGTGCCTGAATAAGACAATGTTGCTTGTTCCAAGTAAAGACGTTCCAAGCAAAGCAATTTATTTTAATTAAAATGTTCCTCTTAAAGAGTAACAGCATTACAAATTAAATTGCTCTTCTTAAATGTAACATGAATATGAGTCAGAAACATGTTTTTTTTTGTGAAAACAGAAATAATAATGAATAAACAAATACCCTCTATGTATGTATGTACATCAGGTTCATGTGTTCATTTTGATCATGTTTATTTGCCCACTAACATGGCATACACAGTTGGAGGAGATTGATCTATTCAAAGATAGACCAATCCCTGACACTTCCACCCATATTCCCAGGCAGGTTTGGTAGAACAATCCGTGAAACCTGACCTTCATTAGCCAATAAGAAGGTCATGAGAAAGGCCCCGTTCCGATAGACATTTGCTTGATCCGCTCAGTCTATCAAACAATGACAACACCTTCCCCCTTGTGTCTCGTTTACACAAGCACCAATAGCAACGTTGTGAGACTGAGCTTACCGCACAACCAAGTTGTCTCCATAGATCAGCTAACATCAGTAACTGCCACTTTGAACAATGCCTACTAGAGGAGGAAAAGTAATAATAAGCAACATAGAAATACACGGATCATTAGCACGTTCGGGCACTTTTTTAGCCAATCTTCTGGATCTCTGGGAATTGTGGGAAAAACAGCAATGAAACTCCAAACCTAGCCAGTTGTCAGATACTCCCGTAATCCTGTGTTTTTGCTTAATCATTCAGGAAGGATTAAAGTGGCTAAAAATGTCCCTAATTATAGACCTCTCAGACTATCATCTTGCGATATGCACAGCTCTACATGTGTAGAAAAGCAGTTCTAGGTTTTTGGAGTTCCTTATTTCTCTTTCTCACTCACAATCTTTCTCTGTCTCTATCACTCAATCTTTCTTGTTATGCTTTATTTTGCCAGAGAGAGGAAGTACTTTCATTTAGTTAAATACCAGTGACAAAAGAATCATTATAATTACTTGTTCTTCAAGTGTGAAAATATTAAGACAGAAAAACCTAATGAGATTTACTTCTTTTTTCATAACACACCAACTGTTCAATGTTCTTTCACGTCACTTTCACACTTAAAGAACAATAGCTTTGATTAATGCTGCTCGTAACAACCCACTAACCCCATTCATATCGTTTACATTTCTGAAATCTGAAATATTTGGAATGCAGCGCATGTTCATTGAAGCACCTTCGCTATAGATGAAAACCATGTATTATCAACGCCTCCAAACCTGAAAGGGAATAACAACGGATGTGTGCTGGCAATCCTGAATGACGCATCTTTAAGAGAGACAAGCGAGCAAGATAGTTAACCTAATTGTTCCTAGGATTTCATCGCACACTAAATTACCCAGTAAAACAACATTCAAAAAACTGGAGTGACTATCTGGACAGCCTTTATCTCAGGTGAAGGCAGACACATGTATTTTTTATGATGCGGTTGCCATAGCAATACACAGCATGTGCTTATCTTTTGGGTTTCAAGGAGATCTGAAAAGCGAGGTGACCTATGGCAAAAGACGACGGGAGGATCTAAGCTTGCGCTCTACCATTATGACAAACTTCGGAAACGCAACAGTTACAGCATGCGGGTAAAACGCTTTGGTCATGTCTGAAGAAGATGTTGGATCACAGGTGAAGGGTTAAAAAGTCGGGCCAGATGGGCTCCCATAGTATGAGGTGTTTTATTGAAAAAGAAAAGAGCAGAGATAACGGATATCAAACCAAACAGACAGTAATGACATCGGGGTTCCATAGTTTCCTCAGAAATCCTGAATCTATGCTTGTACCTTGTTTTGCATGCTAATATGCTCTGAAGTTGTTGAGAGATACCTTCCTTCATACCACACAAGCTCAGATATGCAGAGTTTGAATAAACGTCCAGGTGATGAACCAAACCATTTGTTTAGTGTTGTTGACACATTTATTTCTCAACGTTAATAGGAGCACACTTCTGATATGCTATTTCTTGTACTAGACCATCTTTAAAATAAGGTGGATGGTTGGCTTTCATAGCAAATGTGTTACACCGAGGTTCAGGACTTGCTGGCTGAGGTGATTTCCTGTTATGTCAAGACTATGTCCCACTCACACTCTCGTTCTAGGTCTTTTAGCCTCCATTTCTCTTCATTCCTTTTTAAACTGTCATATGGTATCTTTTGGAATGGGGAGTCTGTGTGTGTAAGTGTGTGTATTTGTCTCTGCATGTGTGTGTGTGTCTCCTAAACCAAGTCCAGTTGTCCATTGTGTCTCTACTGGTTTATCTCAGCAGGACCAGCTGACAGAACAAGCCTTATTAGCTGACCTCTGCCTGTGGGCATATTGTCCAAAAACATGACATGGCTGACATATTTAGTTCAAAACCGTTACGCTGGCTAGAGAAATGAGCCAGCTGCATGAATGTAAACTGAGTATTAGCCTGCCACAAATGGCTGTATGTTTCCTTTGTTACGTTACAATGAACAAAGACTGGGTTATCTTAGTTGAAGACTGCACCAAAATGTAACATCCACTTTTAAACCAACCCCTTCTAATTGGTGTGAGGGGCTGACAGTGTTGAAAATGTCTAAGATGGTTCTTTCTGATCTTTCTGTGATCACAGGACCTGCTGTCCTTTCGTAAAAACACTTAAAGTAGACATCACAGAGAACATTCTGTTCAATCGCCCTGTGAGGGTTTGCTCCACAAACTTTCTGTTTTAAATCTTCAGCAGGGCTATCAGCTATAATTACTGATTTAACTCCATATGCTTTATCCTCATGAAATATTTGAAAATGACTATGGTGGGTGATTAATCCATTTGTTTATGACTAACAAAGAGAGCACACATAAAAAAATACAACCAATTTTGCTGCATTTAAATCAAACAAAACATGGTTCCCAGCCTGTAGTCATTATCTTACAATTACGACACATGCTCTTTTTAGTGGGAGAGGGGGGAGATAGAAAGAGGGAGCGAAAGATGGAGAAAATGGAAGAAAGATTAAGAGGGAATGGTTGTAGAACAAATATAAGAGGGAGAGGGAGAGGGAGAGAGGGAGAGAGAGGGTGAGAGAGATAGAGGGAGAGGGGGAGAGAGGGAGAGGGGGAGAGGGGGGGGGAGGGAGAGAGGGAGAAAGGGAGAGGGAGGGTGAGAGAGGGTGAGGGAGAGGGTGAGAGAGGTAGAGGGGGAGAGGGTGAGAGGGTGAGAGAGGGCGAGGGTGAGAGAGGGAGAGAGGGAGAGAGAGGGTGAGAGAGGGAGAGAGAGAAAAGCGTCTTCGTTTGAAGTCCTAGCGAGTCAGTCGAGCTCTTGTACCATAACGCCTTAGACAATGTAGGAAATGATCACTGTCGCTCTGTTGTTCTCTTCTCATCTCCGTAGTTCCTGGCCCAGAGCCCAGGTCACGCATCAACACGTCCTTAACGAGAAATCGTGTTGTGAGACCACATAGCAATTAAAAAATCGGAAGCGGGGTGTTTTTTTTCTAATTATATCACAATGAATTTCATTACGGCCTTGTGCTTTGTGAGCAGCAACGTTGTCGCTGTTGTTGGATTGCTTGTTGTCTTGTGTGTTGTGGCGGCGTCGGGTTTGATCCACTGGTTTTTCCCCATTGCTTGTTTCGCTATACAGAACATTTGAAATGAGAGAGGCAGACTTGCTCATTATGTCTTTGTCGACTGTTTACTTTCCACTCAAATCGGTTTAAATGAACACACCCTCTGTAGAGGTAAGTTTACGAGAGACAATTTGTCAATCCGTTCTTAAGTGCTAAGCCATAATTGCACCGCTCTGTATCCATGTTAATTTTCTAATGCTGATTGGACATGCTGATTGGACCACAGAAAATATCAATTTCCAGTGCATTTACACAGGCAGCCTAATGCAGATCTATTGCCCCAAATTCATCTTGTATAAGATCAGTTATTCTGATGGATACAGAGCGAGATGAGCGAGAATCTCTTGCCAGTTATTCTGCAAAAGACTGCCTTAGTGTATCTACCTAGTACACAAAAGAAACAGCGAATGTCAGTTCCAGAACGCAATACTTGCTGGCTGTTTTGGTTTTGTTTCCATCACAGCTCTCCTTCCTGTCCTCTCTCCAACAGCAGCAGTTATGTTGACAGCCCTCGGTAGAAAGGTGATAATGGCTGTTGTTCTGGGGTGTTAGTGGTCTGTGGTTAACCTCCAAATGTCAGCCAACTGTCACATGAATGTGTGAGTGTGTCGGGGAGCAGAATGCCCAGAACCTATTGGCCATAGTGAATCGGTAAAATCTGAAAGACCAAGAGCCCAGAGTGAGTAAAAAGAGGCCTTTGAAACAATGTGATTATCATCATTCTCATTCAGGTGACACTGGTGTCATGAACAAGCCGTTGTTAATTCATCCAATCCATCTCCCCACACTGTTCTGGAAAAGGGCATCCGAATTACACCGTTCAAATATCACTGTTCAAAGTTACTGTCTTTTCTTTAATCCGCGTAAAGACATTCCTTTAACGGTTTATCTGAAAATAAAATAGGGAATGTTGTCAAATCCTTTTGAATGTAGCTTTTTGGATTTTCAGTTATTATTGGTCTGTCCACTTCTGTTCAAGCGAACACATGACATTGTTCTGCTGTAATCAGTTATAATCCCGATCAGAGGCGGTGTGCTTTGTGTGCTTTACATACGTGTGTTTATGAGTGCGTGTGGGTTGGCGTGTGCATCTGTGTGTTCTGAGCAACATGGATGTGCAGCTCAGAGGATCAGATCACGAGCCTCAGCTTTCCTCAAAGGAGACCGAAGAGAGTGAGAGTGTGTGTTTCTGAAATAGAGGAATGAAATGGATCAAGAGACGTAGAGGAGAGATAGACAGGGAGAGACTGAAGAATGAGAGACTGGGGGAGAGATAAGAGATGGAAGGTTCTCAAGAGGCTCCATCTCGCACTCATCATCATCTATGGAAAATGGAGGAGGTGAGGGAGACTGAGGAAGAAGACCTCAAACATTTGAGGAAGAAGGCTATCGATCCCCCCCCCCCCCGGTGTGTTTGAATGTGAGTGTGTGGGTGGTTGGGTGTGGGTGGTTGGGTGTGTGTGGGTGTGGGTGCTCGTTGTTTGTGTGAGTGCACTCACTGATCCGCCGATTTGAAAACCGAGCAGCTCCCCCAGGCAACCAAATCAAGGCTAGACAAAATAGGCATTAGAGACGGGCCAATTAATGGTAAAGACACCTCATGAATCAATGTCCCAGAGCAGCGCGGACCTGTTGCCATGGCACGTTTCAAGGTGGTTTCGGAGTGCTCTTACTCTGAGGAGACTTGTTGTCAAGCGTATTCCGCGTGTTTGCCGGACTTCAGCGTCAACGGAACGTTGAAATGCCACGGCGTGACGGGGAGATACCGCCGTCCAGTCCAGCCTCCTGGTGGTGCCTGACCTTACCGGCTACATCTCATCGTCGCCAACTTTATTTACTATCCTCTGGGTTTAATTGGAAAAGCTGACAGCAATTGTTTGAGGAGTTGTTTTGCAACCACTAACGTCTGATTGAATGCCTTTTCTCATACCGAAGCTTTCCAGACAGGCCCGTTGGACCTTGTGGGTGAAGGGACTGTTTCATTAAAGTTCTGTGTCTGTTCCCGCTGTGTGTGTGTGTGTGTGTGTGAACCCGTGGCAGTACAATAGTACAGAGTGATGAATGCCTTCAGCCAAAATCCAATAAAGAGGATGTGGAGTGGGGACAGGGTGGTACCACAAATCCCCCCTCTCTCTCTCTCTCTCTCCATTCCTCCGTCCCTCTGTCCATCCATCGTCCGCCACCAGGGCCCACATCAGCCTGCCCATTGTTCCGGTCTGCTCACTGTGCTCCGGCGGACCGACGAGTAAAACCGTGTTACCTCATTGAAATGCCCACCTGAGTCTCCGTTGGATTCAGGCTGCCACAGAACATGGACCAGATGTGTCTGCGCGTGTAATGTCTGCTTGTGTGTTGCACGTGTCTGTATGTGTGTTGCACGTGTCTGTATGTGTGCGTCTCAAATGGCTTTGGCGGGTTGGTTTCAATATGCCCCGACGTGGCGGATGATCAGCGACGTGAGAATGCGGTCCTGACCGTGCCTCCACTCTTACTGTCTGAAGACGGTCACTGAATGTTTGAGCGCCAAATCACCAGGACATCATGAAGCAAGCTGGAAATTTCTTTAAGGACGCTGAGATTTCTTTTGGATTCTGATGTAACAGTAGTTGGGCTTGGTGTTCCTTTTTAAAAAGATAGATTGAAAAAATTGATTTAAATATTTTTTACAAGTTAAGAAATCGCTGGAGACCGACCTCATCTGAAGATGAAAAGAGTGTTTTAATATTTGTAGAGTTATTTTCTCATAAAGGATATGGGCCCTGAAAGGAATATGGTACAATTTGGGTAACAGACAAGCATGTTCCTCTTTGGAATAACTATGTAATGTCTTGCGATCAACCGACAGGGGACAAATGAAAGGAAAAATGTAATAATGGGTTTATCCACGGACTGCCTTTGCTGACACAGTCTGATCACGTCCTGCATTGACATTCTCAGTCACCTGTGAAAAAGGTTCTCTTCGGTTTTTCCTTACATGTTGTGGTACTGCACAAGCATCCCTGTCATCAAATTTTCTCACCACAATTTCAACCAAGTTTACTAATGTCTTTCCCATAGATCTAAATACATGCGTACCTTTAGTTGTTGTTCAGGTTGAGCAGTCTCTGTGCCTGAAGCTCCTGCCACCTGTGTCCCAATAAAATACCTTTCAAAGTCACTTAGATCTTCATCCAAAATCAAGGTGATCTGGGTCTGCTCAGTATAACGGATCATACTGTACGATCATTTCATCACACACCCGGCCCTTTCTGTGACTCGCTTACAGCAATCTGTCCGACCACTCAAAATGACCGCTGATTTATCTCATCACGCTCGCCGTCCGTGGACCCAGCGCATGTTAATGCCACGCGACGTGCTGTACTTGCTGGGTTTCATGGCTGCGTCCGTACAGTACTCCTGATCCTCGAGTGAGGAAGTGATGGGGAAGTTAGTTCCTTATACGTGGCTCCGCTTCATTTTACAGTGCCTTCCTGTGTGCCTAGAAAGTTCAATCAGTGTTTTCTAAGTTGAAAGACTGAACGCTGTCCCCATGGAAGGCTTTTCCTCTCAGTCTGAACTATACCGCCGCACAAGCTTAGCCTCTGCAGATTTAGGGGGATTCTGTGTGTGTGTGTGTGTGTACGTGTGTGTTTGTTCTCATCAATCAACGTTTGTGTGTCCGTTCCCTGTGGCCAAGACAGGCTGTGTGATTGAATCCAGCCAGGCGCTACTCTAAGGCAGGCCGTCTCTGGTCTTGACCAACAGTCTTTTTATTACCCGTTTCTGCTGTTTCTGTGCGTGTGTGTGTCTTTGTCCACCTGGGTTCTGTGCACGTCTGCTTCCAGTATGTCTCTTTGTGTGTGTTCACATCATGGTGTGTGTGTGTGCGCGTGTGCTTTCTTGTATACCTGTGTATTTGTACTAGTGGCCTGGACAGATTGTCTGGAGGAGTTCTCAGTGCCTGTCTGCCCTCATATTGCCCACAGCTGATGGGATCGGGGCTGTCTCTCGGTCCCATTAATAATAGCCTGTACCTCCAGCTCCCCTGGTTTACCCGGTCACCAACTAGAGCACACACACACACACACACCCACACACACACACGTACACTCACACGCATTTCAATACCTCTGATAATTAGCAAGTTGCATCTGTATCAGTTCTTTGGCAGTGTGACTTTTATCATATCTTCTAGTTCTATTTAGTTCCGCGCAGCTCTCCTTTTGAAGTCTCTTGTAATCAGTTTTCTCATCAATTAAGGAGTCTGAGGGCCCTTCGGTTTGAGTTTTGTTTTCTGTCCTCTCCAGTTAATGAGGACAGTACTCCTCCTGTTGTCCTTGAGATAGCAGCTAATTAGACTGAGCTCAACCATCTTTGCATCATTGGTTCGCTCCGACGGAACGCCGTGCGGCCCGGCACAACAGCTTTTCAATTCAGGAGTAGTCTCCCGAAACAGACATTGTTGTTCACTGGGTTTCCAAGGGGGGTGTGGAGATCAGTCACGTATGCGTGAGGAGACATGCCTCTATGATTGGCTGGAACGTTTTTCAAACTGCACAATTCCAAGCCATCTGTTTTTCTGTATCTCAGCCACCCTGGTGATAGGAGAAAAAGATTGTGTGGGCATGACACTCTCCTATTACTTGTTACCACTGGATGCACATTATCCCATAATGCAGAGCGTGGCTATGTCCTCAGTATCTCCCCATGCAACAGAGGAAACAAGAGAGAGAGAAAGCTGAGGTAGACAGAGAGTGGTTGAGACCTCTGACAATGCTAACGACCCGGGCTTTGTGGGACATACAACCCTCGATAGGGTGTGACGATCAGAGGTCATCGCCCCTGAACACTCAGCCAATCAGAGGTCACCGCCCCTGCAGAATCAGCCAATCAGAGGTCATCGCCCCCGCACACAACGCCGAGGTTGATACCCTGCTCTGTTGTTGGCCCCTATATTCACTGGCCATGTCAAATGGAGCACTAGTTTGAGTTTGTGTCATTTAGCAGCCAAATGTATCTATAGCAACAAGCAGGAGGAATGAGGGTTAACAGTCATGCTCAAAGACACATTTATCGTTTCACCTTGCCATCTTGGGGATTCAACCTAACAACATTTCACTTAGCGGTCAGACACTATAGATTCAGAAACGGGTGAATTGAGGTTGTAGGAGACTGAACCATGGTCTCCGTTGGGGAGCCGGGAGGGGAAACACTGGACCCCGGCTCTCGTCTGTCTATTTTAAAAAACATTCTCGGAACGGGTGAACTTTAATGATAGCATAGTCAACTGGGAAGATTCAAATGCAGGATGTTGGGCTGCACTCTATCGGCTATGCAGAGCAGCTTTGAATTTCCAAATTGTATGTTGACTCGTTAAGTAACAGGCTTATGTGGGACACATCAAAGGACTGCCTCCGTGGGCTCAAGGCAAATCGTGGGGTTTAGGGGAGAGGGTCTTTCAATTCCGGGTTTTTGAAACGTTTAACGAGAGTGTATAGTAGCGGTATTATTGTACAGCGGAACTTCTTTGACCATTGTTTAATACTTCCACTTTGAAGGTTTAAACCATTAGTTAAATCCACCATGACAGACCCACCATGAACAACTGGGCAATGTGTGATAACACCAGCGTAGACCTTTAGCCACTTCCAGGCAAACTTCCCAGACTAGTTGGTTCTGATAAATCAATACAAGCCCCAGGGTTACGGTTCTTACTTTGAAATACATCGTGAATGAGGATTGGGCTGTGTCCCTAATGGTATTTATACTGTGTGGCCTCATGGGACTAATCAGAAGTAGTGCACTATTTTGAGGTAGCATGTGTCCTGTCTGAACAATAGACCTATAGTCTGTGGGACAGTCTAAACAGTAGACCTATAGGATGTGAGACAGTCTAAACAGTAGACCTATAGGATGTGAGACAGTCTGAACAGGAGACCCATATAGTGTGATACAGTCTGAACAGGAGACCCATATAGTGTGAGACAGTCTGAACAGGAGACCCATATAGTGTGAGACAGTCTGAACAGGAGACCCATATAGTGTGAGACAGTCTGAACAGTAGACCCATATAGTGTGAGACAGTCTGAACAGTAGACCCATATAGTGTGAGACAGTCTGAACAGTAGACCCATATAGTGTGAGACAGTCTGAACAGTAGACCCATATAGTGTGAGACAGTCTGAACAGTAGACCCATATAGTGTGAGACAGTCTGAACAGGAGACCCATATAGTGTGAGACAGTCTGAACAGTAGACCCATATAGTGTGAGACAGTCTGAACAGTAGACCCATATAGTGTGAGACAGTCTGAACAGTGTGTGTTTATGTGTTTGTCACGGCACCTGGGGTAGTTGTGGTGTGTGTGTGTCCGTACTGTGTTGCCAGTACGGGAGTGATGTGATCTGGCGGGTTCAGAGATTGCTGGATACGCTTTCCCTCTGCCAGTTCTGCCAGTCAGCCTTCCTGCAGATTGCTTCTGACCATCCATACATCATGCTAGAAGACTTGTGTGTGTGTGTGTGTGTGCATGTGCGTGATCCAGGTCTGGTAGAACCTGACAGTTTGGGCCCCACAACTTTAAAAATAAAAGTATTTTAAATTATTACACTTTTGTGGTCACAATGACAGAAAAGCGTGTACACAATTCTACCTGCTTAATATGGAACAGAAAATGGAAGCAAAAGCGATTGTGAATCAAGGTCACCTGTTTTGGTGCAAATGAAAACGACGACAGGTGCAATAGACAGACAACAGCAAGACAAACCCTAAAAAGGGAACAGACAACTGCTATCTCTATATCCTCCCAGTACAGTCACAGTAGCATGGAGGGGATACCAGGAGACGGACTGTTACACTCGGAGAGCTGAACACGGCATCATCCAAGCAATGAAGGTCCATCGGGCCTTGGATTCCTCCTGGTGCAGGACAATGTGCCTCATGTGGCCAGAGTGTGTCAGCAGTTCCTGGATGACGAAGGCATTGACACCATTGACTGGCTCTCTTTTTCCCCAGACCTGAATCCAATTGAGAACCTCTGAGATGTTATGTATTGGTGCATCCGCTGTCGCCATAGTCGCCACTATAGTGCCACAGACTGTCCAGGAGCTCACTGATGCAATGATCCAGGACACCATCTGTCTCTTCAGGAGCATGCCCAGACAATATCGGGAGTGCATAGGTGGGGGCCACTACTGAGTCATATTATGAGCTGCCGTGATGAAATTCATGCAGGTTGTAACAGCCTGTTATTTACATTTTTTACATTGAGTTTGAATCCAGCCCACAATCGCCTGGTGATTTTGGTTTCCATTTCCTATTGTTAGGTCATTTTGTTCCCAACGAATTACAGTTTGGACCGATTTTTGGAGTCTTTGGAGTCTGAGTATAAAAGGTGTTCTGTCACTGTAGGCGTTATCAAATGGGTTTAGCTGCTTGTGGGGCAGTGTGATTGGCTTATAATGCTGCGCTGTAGGGGGCCCTCTCTCCCCGGGCCTCTCCCTGTTCTCTAATCAAAATCTCTCCCTTCTGCGTTGGTTTGAACCTCTTCTCCTAGGGGGTTTGGAATTGTACTGCATGCACCATTCAAATACTGGTTGTAAAGCACGTTTTGGATCCAGTACGAGTAAGGCAGGATCATGTTGTATGATCTGCCATTGCGATCAGAACCTTTTTGGGGGATTATGAATGTGGTATAGTAGTTTTCACTCAGTGCGTGTCTTGAATTGCATACAAATCTTTATTTAGTGCACTTCTTCTCACCAGAGCCCCACGGGTCCTAGTAGAAATGACCGGCCAATCTCAGCAGTGGCTAACCCACGTGGGGCGACGGAACACAAGAGCCGCAGGACAGAAAGAGCCTCTTCATCAGTGGGACCGCTCGGATTGATGAGGCTTCCGGGGCTTTGACAGAGGTTCAAACAGCTTGGAGTCATTCCAGCCCTTGACATTGAACTGTCTCCTGACCACAAGAGCCTCCTTTTCCAAACATATCAGAAACATTCCAAATCTCCCGCGATCTCTTCACGCCCAGCGGCTCGTCTCCAACGCTCTTCTGGGAAGGCCCTTCAAGACTGCGCAGGTTTTGGCCCGAAGCCGCATTGCCTCCGGTGTTCCTGTTGCCCCTGCGTCGCGAGTGCTGCGATGCGCTTACGTTGCAGAGGCCGGGTTGTGAGGATGTCAGACCCGCCCGCATCGGTTGGCTCAGGCCCGTCTGGCTTAATCAATGCCGTCACCACTGTGTCGTTTGGAACGTTCCTTCCTACGTCCGCCTCAGTCAAGCCCCAGTGCTCTTTTCTGTTGCCGCGACTCCGAGGTCACTCGAGCACATTCCTCAGGAGAGTCCTTTCTTCGGGTCCAACGGGCCTACTCACGCGTGATCCCCTGCGACTCAATGAGACGCTTTCCAGGACCCTTACGTCATGCGAGAAAAGGTCCATTCAGATCACCTCGCTGTGTTTCCCGCATTCCTATAGATCTCCTCAGAGTGTGTAGCCTACACGGCCCCCCCTCCTCTCCTCCCATTTGGCCTTGAGGGGCCCCATTGTCGTGGTACCCCCGTTTCCAAACCCCCGGGGGCCATCCCAGAGCCGACGTTAAGGAGATTGGTGAGGCCGGGCCATTGAGTAGCATTAGACATGGCCAATGTAACCCTGACGGGACCAAACCCCACAGGAAAAGATGGGGAGTGGGTTGAATAGGGATCGGAATATGGTCGCAGCATGAGGGTGTGTGTGTGTGTTTCCAAAGAGAGAGATAGTGATCCAGCTAAAGGCAGAAACCAACGGTCACTTTTAATTGGCGAAAGCTCTCAAGCGCTTTAGCACGGACGTAGACAACCCAGGATGTGAGGAAAATACATTTGACACTGCATTATTGATTTAACCAACCCGGTGGACCAGGTGCGATGTCTTCAGGGAATCACTTAACTGATGAAGTGGACGTCCGCAGTTTGGCACCTATGTGGGAGTTTTGCCTTCCCGTGGGGAATGGTGGGTAAGTTGTTCTGGGTTGTGGACGTGGCTCAGGTTGTTGCATGTTCCAGTCTCTCGCGGTCTTTCCCTCATTTAAATATTGAAATAGTTTAATTATTTGCTAGATTTATCTCGCTGCTGTTGGTTGTGGTGCCGTTGAAATCTCGCTGTGCTTAAGAATGATGTGGGCATCACGCTGGGTTAATTAACAAACAGGTGCAGTGCCTTAGATTCCTGGAAGAGTGTTCTGAGCTGGTGTTCAATATCATTGGTATTTAAGATAATGACGAGGTTACTGCGTGTGCGTGTGTGTTTTTGTGTGAGTTTGTTTTTTCCAAACAGAAGGCTCAATGACAACAACACATTTTTCATACACTTACTGCTGATGTGGGCTCAATAATAAGTCCCAGTAAGATGCTTAACAATCACATTTAATCAACATAGCATGATCCATTGCTTCAAAGAACCCATTAGAGAAGAACAAGTTAGAGACTTCCCATAAACAGAAGACATTTAATTGAACTTTGTATACATTTAAAAATGACGTGAAAGAGACTTGTTCTGACGCATACAGATCCATGTTGTGTCGGCAGTACCAGCTTTTATTTCCTTCATAGAGAGCAGCAAGACAGCTACGTTATTTAAGAACAACATATCAAATGGCACCTGATTCGTTAATTATTTCACCACCATGGCCTGTAGAGTAGTGTAATTCTGTAGACCAGGGCCTGAAGGGTGGTGTTATTCTTTAGACCAAGGCCTGTAAAGTGGTGTAATACTTTATAACAGGGCCTGTAAGGTGGTGTTATTCTTTAGACCAGGGCCTGTAATCTGCTGTAATACTTTAGACCAGGGCCTGTAAGGTGGTGTAATACTTTAGACCAGGGCCTGAAACGTGGTGTAATACTTTAGACAAGGGCCTGTAAGGTGGTGTAATACTTTTGACAATGGCCTGGAAAGTGGTGTAATACTTTAGACCAGGGCCCATAGACTGTTGGAAAAATGATTCAATGTAGGATGCAGGAATTGCTTTGTGAATAACCTGAAAGCCATTTCATCAGTGTCTTAATTCATTCAGATGAGATCCAGTTAAATTACTTTCTATTGAGTTGTAATTAGAAATTGTCCTGGTGGTACCAGGAGCAGATAGAGAAGACCCCACACCAGAGATGTGTTCTCCAACATCGATAGAGAACACATCTGTACGTTTTTCACCAAGACAGACTCTTTCCACCATCGTTAGAGCACACATTTGAACGTTTTTCACCAGGACAGAATCCCTCCACCATCATTAGAGAACACATTTAAATGTTTTTCACCAGGATACACTCGCTCCACCATCATTAGAGAACACATTTAAATGTTTTTCACCAGGATACACTCGCTCCACCATCATTAGAGAACACATTTAAATGTTTTTCACCAGGATACACTCGCTCCACCATCATTAGAGAACACATTTAAATGTTTTTCACCAGG
>JACXGK010005031.1:0-35060 GCA_016801125.1 Novumbra hubbsi | reverse complement strand
GTGCCATCTGCACTAATGCCCCCACATTACGGATGTGTAAGCCCCCGTGCCATCTGCACTAATGCCCCCACATTACGGATGTGTAAGCCCCCGTGCCATCTGCACTAATGCCCCCACATTACGGATGCTGGCTTTTGAACTGTGCACTGAAAACAAGCCGGCTGGTCCCTTTCCCTTTCCCTGCCCCTTCGGACAAATTAAGTTTTTCGTCAGACCACAGGACCGTTTTCCACCTGGCCTCAGTCCCTCTTAAATGAGCCCGGGTCCAGAGAAGGCGGCAGGGGTTCTGGATCTTGTTTATATGTTTCTTCTTTGCGTGGTGGAGTTTTAACTTGTATTTGTGGATGCGGCAACATACCGTGTTCACAGACAGGGGTTTTCGGAAGTGTTCCTGAGCCCATGAAGTGATTTGAATTAAGAGTTCATTAAGAATTCTCTGGATTCCCAGAATCTTTTAAATATATCATGTACCAGAGATGATGAGACCCCCAAACTCTTTGCAATTTTACACTGAGAAACTTTGCTTTTACATTGTTGCACTATTTGCCCCTGCAGTCTTTCACATGGGGAGGGTGAGGTGAACACCTCCCCATCTTCACTTCTAACAGACTCATCCTCTCTAGGAGGATCTTTTAATACCCAATCATGTTACCTGTTGCCAATTGACCTAATTTGTTTTTTTTGCATTGTCGCCTCCTTCAAAACCCTCTGTGTTGTCTTTGTACTATTTTCAATGAGATATAAGGATTAATGATTTGCACATGTTTGCATTCTGTTTTTATTTGCATTTTACGCAGCGTGCCAACATTTTCATAACTTCTCTACCCCGGCACCGGTCCAAAAGTGGTTGGGTTATTATCGGCAGTCCGTTACATAAAAGCCATTCAGTAGGCACTCCTATCCAGAGAGACCTGGGAATGAGTGAATACTTGGCTGCACTGTAGACAGTTACTGGGAAAGACCAAGATGAAATGGATGGGGTGAGATGAGAGACCAAGAAGGACCCGCGGACGGTGAATGTCTGAGACTTAGATACAGACTGACTTGGGGAGGGACAGCATCTGCCTTTCTGCTGTGCAGGATGTCCCATCATCCGCGCGTGCTGTCAGACAGCCTGGCCAAGCTAGCGGTGGGCTCTTGGGGACCATGCTAAGATAATGCCCTCTTCTCTGGCTTCGCAGATGGAGAACAGACCCAGATACTACGGCAGAGAGTGAGTGGGACTTACTGTGACCGTCTTTCTCTGCGTCCCTTCAGTCCCCGTCGGCTGTAGACCGGCACCAGCCGTACGGTTCGTCGTTATCCACCACCGACCGCCGCGTCCTCACGCGTGTCCGGGGATGCAAGGCGTGTGCGTGTGTACGTTCGGGGTGGGATGGTAACTGGGTTACGTGATCCGGGGCGGTTCCATTTACAGACGGTTGGGTTACGGTAATCAACATGGATTACATGAATTACATCGTTAAAGCGGTTCATTATTATTTGTGATTACTTCACCTAATCAAGGGTAATTTGATGAGATTTTCCATTGTGCTACTGATTGCACGTTAACGGTCGATTGGCCTTTCCTCCGCTCAACTGTTTATAAATAGCTAAGGCCTCTGAACTCTGCTGTGCCTTTTTTCAATTTCTCTTTTGTAAGCTTCATGTTCAGGGGAAGACAAATGCTTTATGCTTTAACATTTCGATATGCAACCGTGCAAGAAAATGTGTCTTAAAAGCATCCAGCACTCTGGCTGCAGGAAGATGGTAGTGAGGGATAAGACAAGAAACCCCATTTCATGTTGAAGCAAAGGTTAATAGCTTTGAATAAATGGCTCAATCACATTTGTGGCAAGAAGTTGTTCAGACATGTTGACGTGCAATTC
Organism: Novumbra hubbsi; assembly: GCA_016801125.1. Classification (NCBI taxonomy): domain Eukaryota; kingdom Metazoa; phylum Chordata; class Actinopteri; order Esociformes; family Umbridae; genus Novumbra; species Novumbra hubbsi. The sequence goes on along the minus strand of JACXGK010005031.1, from coordinate 33,192 downwards.
ACAGCAAGTGACAGTTTAAATTGTTATAGTTATTTAACCAGACAAGTGGATTAGAAGGAATTCTAGACTGTAGCAGAATGGTTTTTAATACGTTATCTTAAATGCAAACAGAAACCGACCTTACTGTATATTAAACACAAATTGTGTAGTATATGAATACTGTCGAATATTGAGGCTACCAAATGAACATTCCTGTGGAGAGGACTCGTTGATGAAGATGATGTTTAGTTAAGACGTTTGTAAGTTGTTAGCGTCCACATGCAGATTTTATGTTTTTCCTTGAATTTGAATTTGAAAATGTCTTCATGCTTCCCAGACCGTTTCCATTCTCAATGTAACTCACAGCCTTTGTTTTGAAACAAGCAATCACCTGTGGCTAAATTATGCAGTAGTAATTTCTTCATGCCTGGGCAACACAAAATATTCAAGTATGTTTTTTTGAAATTAAAGTTACTAATTTTGTCTGATAAAAATGATTTCAATAGTGTTTAAATCAGTAATCCGCCAAACCCTGTGTGGAAATATCCCTGCCCATCTGTCTGTCCGTGTGTGTGTGTGTGTGTGTTAGGTGGGTAGCCGCTGCCATGCTATTGACAGGAGATTTGTGTCCCTCTCGAGGTTCCACGGCATGATCGCACGGGAGTATGTGGACGAGCTTCTGGGCGGAGCGGTGGGAGCGTATCTCATCAGGGAGAGTCGACGACAACCGGGGACACACACCTTGGCCTTAAGGTACACTCCCCGTCACACTCGCACGCCGAACACACCGCCTGGGCCTGTCTCTCACCCCCCCCCTGCGCTCGGCCCAGGTTCGGACACCAAACCTTCAACTACAGGCTGTTCTACGACGGGAAGCACTTTGTGGGGGAGAAGCGCTTCGAGTCCGTCCACGACCTGGTGACGGACGGCCTCATCACCCTCTACATCGAGACCAAGGCCGCCGAATACATCGCCAAGATGACCACCAATCCCATCTACGAACATCTGGGCTACACCTCCCTGCTCAAGGACAAGATGGTGCACAGGCGTGGGCGTAGCGAACCCCGCAGGGTGACCTTCCAGAGGGAGGACAACAAGGTGAGAGACACAGCTTATTGGAGACTCCTCATAGAATTAGAAGTGCTCTGAAAGGCTTGATGCGCTGTCGCGTGGGGAAACCCTTGAACATCTACGACACCAACATTCACACAAGAACAGTGTTTGACAGACAGGGAGGGATGAAAGCCCAAATCCCAAACTCAGAGTCCCAGGTAACCAGAACACCTGCTTTTAACTGTGGTGAAACACTAGAGCAATTCAGACACTAAGAATTTAAAAGGGCGGGTCAATGTCAGCCCTGGGTCCATGGTAATGTAAGTGCTAAAAACCCTTACCTGTCCAATTAACCGGTCTGCTTCCTAAAAGGGTGGCGACCACTTGTGTCTAACCTGGTGTGTATAACAAATGGTTTTCCTTGGAGGGTGGAAACCCTACAGTCTCTTAACTAAACCTTCTCCAGAAAATGACTGAAGAAGAAGGTGCATTAGCTTTATCACAGGAATACAATCAATATCCCAGCAGCACAACCCTCCTCCCTAAAGGTAAAAAAAAATGAACATACATAAAGGGACGTCCTTTCGTTGGGGGGTTACCCACGCCCCCCCCTCCTGCATGTCCAACACACCTGTGCCCCACCCTTCGCGGTACCTGAGAGAGAGAAAGGGGGAAATAGAGGGAGGAACAAACCACCAACATCCCATGCGGCTTGTGGAGGGAGTGGGCACATAGCAGCCTATCACAGACTTCCAGAGACTCTCCAATGACAAGAATCCCCAATAACTACCAGAAATCTGCATGAACAGAAAGCTTGGGAAAATCCTTTGCAGTGTTAACTGCAGACTCCGACATTTCCTCAGTGAAAATAATATCCTCAGCCAATTTTCAAACAGGCTTATTTCCAGAATGCAGCATGGCAGACTATGTATTCATCCTTCACACAATAATTGAGCAATAGACCAAACAAAAGCAAGGTCTTCTCAAGATTTGATTAAAAAAACTAAAGAAACTGTCAATTTGGCATGAGGTTCTGCTGTACAAATGAACGGAAAGTGGCAACTCTCAACGTTTTTGTAATAAAGCCCTGATCTACAGGGATGAACCATGAGAAGAACCCTATAAACCGGTTGGTTTTGGGTCTTTGTACACAAACTCCAATCCGGTACCCCGGGGTCCCAGGAGAGCAACACGGTTGGTCTCAGCAAGATCATGAGAAAACCGAAAAAATAATTTGACACACTGTGAAGAATCAAGAAGACCAAGTCTGTTGGAATCCTTAAAACAGGACACAGAAGCAGGACACCTGACCAGTGTGACTGATCCAGAATGAAGAAAGACTCTGGCGATGTACAGGCTGACCTGGCTCTCTAAAGAACACTGACTATGTACACACTGACCTGGCTCTCTAAAGAACACTGACTATGTACACACTGACCTGGCTCTCTAAAGAACACTGACTATGTACACACTGACCTGGCTCTCTAAAGAACACTGGCGATGTACACACTGACCTGGCTCTCTAATGAACACTGACTATGTACACACTGACCTGGCTCTCTAATGAACACTGACTATGTACACACTGACCTGGCTCTCTAATGAACACCGACTATGTACACACGGCCGCGTGTAAGACGCTGTTGGAGACACGTTGGGTACAGGCCCACAAACCGCTACAAAAAGTAATGAACTCTCCTATTCACATCTTCTCTACTGCAACTTTTATTATAATAAATAACACAAAAGCCCCTTTGACATTATTAAATGTTAACTTTTTTTTCACCACCTGCCTTGGCAATGTTTGCTGCGTTTTCCATGACAACAAAGTCCTTCAATTGGAAATGTAGAGAGAGAAAGAGAGAAGGGGGATAGAGTGAAAGTGGGAAACAGCCTGGGGATAGAGTGAACGTGAGAAACAGACTGGGGATAGAGTGAAAGTGAGAAACAGACTGGGGATAGAGTGAAAGTGAGAAACAGACTGGGGATAGAGTGAATGTGGGGAAACAGACTGGGGATAGAGTGAAAGTGAGAAACAGACTTGGGATAGAGTGAAAGTGAGAAACAGACTGGGGATAGAGTGAATGTAGGAAACAGACTGGGGAAAGAGTAAAAGTGAGAAACAAAATTAAAGTGGGAAACAGACGGAAGATGGAATGAAAATGGGTAACAGACGTGGGATGGAATGAAAGTGGGAAAAAGCCGGGGGATAATGTGCTAGAGGAAGAAAGTGAGGAACGGATGGGGGCATGGAGAGATGGTGAAAGAAAGGGAACAAGACAGGGGATTCAAGATGTTATATTGAAAATCAATACTTATTCCCAGAGTAGGATTTGGCAGTATGTCCATTGTTACGTCATGTGACAATATAGCCATTTGAACAGACTGGGGGAGAAAGATAGACTGGGGGAGAAAAATAGACTGGGAAAGAAAGACAGACTGGGGGAGAAAGACAGACTAGCTGAGAAAGAGACTGGAGGATAAAGACAGACTGGGGGAGAGAGAGACTGAGATACAAGGGACACATGGAGATACAGGGGACACATGGAGATACAGGGGACACATGGAGATACAGGGGACACATGGAGATACTGGGGACACATGGAGATACAGGGGACACATGAAGAGACTGGGGACACATGGAGAGACTGGGGACACATGGAGATACTGGGGACACATGGAGAGACTGGGGATACATGGAGATACTGGGGACACATGGAGATACTGGGGACACATGGAGAGACTGGGGCACATGATCAATTCAAAATAATATAAAAAGGACACCTTGGTTATTTACAGGTTCTACCAGAACCGCGTCAGTGTGTGCATGACAAATCATTACACCGTAGCAGCAACATGTGTGATGAGTGTGTGTGGTGTCAGTACACATGCGTGTTCATGTTATGTATGACTGTGTTTGGGTGGGGTCATTAATGTGGAAGGTGATGACAACCAATGGGTCTGTGTTATTATTCTGTGTAAAAGGCTCTGGACCTGTAGGTGAATCACACCTTTGTTCTCATTAACCTCATGTCTTGTGTAGGATTTAGACTGTCTGTGCGTCTGTGCGTTTGTGCTTCGGTGTGTCTGTGATCGCTTCATATCTTTGTGTCTGTGCGTTTGTGCTTCTGTGCTCTGTGTGTTGGTCAAAGTGAAATGCCTGAGTTTCTCCCTTCAGTCTGGTCTCTGGTGTATTCCCACACCAACCACTAGGGGGCAACCAAAACCAGCTGCATTAGGCCACATCTCATCCATCGCTTGGTTGTGACTGTACATTTCCGTTTAGACGATCGTTCAATCTTGAACCACCCACACCCATGTTGAGGTTTCTTCAGGACGTCCTCGGTGTCTGCCATGTTCCTCTCGTAGGTAGGCCCGAAGAATATCAGTGCAACATAAATGACCCACCATTGCCTCCACACGGTAGTGCCCTCGCAGAGCCCTGAGAGTTTCCATCAGCGATCCGACCACTACGTGTCGGTGATGAGTGGCTGTGGACAGTCCTGCCTGTCCTCTGCAGGCTAGGGGACAGAGAGCCTGGAGCCCATTTCATTAGGGGCTGGTCCCTTACAGGCTTTCATCTGGCCAGAAGCTCATGGACTTGAAGGATCTCAACTGATTCAGAGATGAAAATCCCAGCTGATTCTGAGGCGATAGAGTTAATAGCACTGCACAGATTAGATCCCGTTCAGGAATGAATCCTTGAAATTCCACGAAACCCCTACAAGAAGTAACGCATGCTGATTCCCTTGGCAATGTGTCTAGGTGGTTTAGTTACCTACATTAGTGGAAGGAACTCTTAGTAAGTCCCTCTGGATAAGGGCGTCCCTCTGGATAATGTAAATATAATGTGAACATACCAGTCTTTCTGATATACCTGGGCTATTTGTCCTGATCAAATAGCCCGCGCTGCCCTTGGTCTGTACCGCAACAAAGATGCTTGGAGGGCTTTCTCACCGGTCTCATTCATTACCTGTGAAGTCGGTATCGGGAGCGTTTAAAAAAAGAAACGATTTCGTCAGTTCATCAGTAACCTCACTTCTATCTGAAGATTATCTGCGTCCAAAATGGCATCCTATTGCCTGTTCAGGTCCCTCATTTTTACCAGAGCCCAAATAGGGAATAGGGTGGCCAACATTACTTTGCGGGGCAGATGACCAGCCTCTTGTATTGGGCAAACACCTGCCAGTCAGTCACCTCCAATAAAAGACGTATGTCAGAGGTCAGTCCTTCTGTCCCTTTTGGGTTGTTTCCCGAATTACACCATATTCCCTTTATAGCCCCTCGGGGGGGGGGGCTATAAAGGGAGTAGGGCTAGGCCGGTAGCCATGCCGACTGTAGTCCACGGTATGATGTTTTGCTGTGTCTAGAATCACGCCCTGTGGTCACTGATGCTACAACAACACGCAACCGCACGTTGCTCCTTTAATCTGTCTGTGGCAAATGCCTGGTTGACACTTATGTGTCTTTTCTCTGTACATTCCTCCGGTGTGGACCTGAGCTGACTGACTCACAGGACCTGTCTGGCAACCTGCAGTGTGTCAATCCTCTCGGTTCACACGCCTCCCTCATTGTGTGTTCGTCTGTGCCTGTGTGCGTTCCAGGAGTTGCCACAGTGGCCACAAACACCTGATGATACACCCTATTCCCCCTAGGGCCCTGGTCAAAAGTAGTGCACTTTTGGGGGTGTAGGGTGCCATTTGTGGTGTGGTGACGATCAACACTGCCTTTTGGAAGATTGTGATGAATTATTTTCTAATCCACTTCCGTGGCATTGTGACCTGCTGTTAGTTGAGGTTGTGTGATCCTAGTAGGAGGTTACAAGTTGGAGGTCAATGTTGGACTTCTTTCTCCAGTCCTCTGTTCTGATGCTTGAAGGTGATCTATAACAAACTGCTTTTACTGCAGAGCTTTTATATGGCTTTAAAGCTGAAAGAAAGCCACAGATTATCTATAAGACAGATCTGTTGTTACTTTGAATGGACCATTTTTTTGGACTGCACTCTGTAGAGTAAACAAATATTTAGCATTGACTGGAGTTCCTTTCACATCGATGTTACTGTTTGTGTCGCATTGTTGATGTGGGGAGGGATGGTGGTGGAGAAGACAGGAGATGGGAAGGAGCAAGGCAGAGTGATTCACGCCAAGAAGAGGAACAATTTGTCAAACGTAGAACCGTAGAAACAACCCTCGGTTTTAGTCATTTAGCAGAGATTCTTATCTAGAGCAACTTGCCGTTTTTCTTACCCATGATTCTCTGCATCACAGTCCGCTCAGCTGCACCCTCACAGTGAATAAAGGAGCCAGGCCGTAGAAAGGAAACCAGGGCTATTTGCCCCATTATCTCTTGTTTCTTTTTATTCCAACGCTCTTTTCTGAGATACCAGATGTCTCTAAAGGGACAAAGAGCCTAACCATTACTCACACACTTTCTGAATACATACACCCTCCCAACCACGTGTCTATCTTCACCAAGTCTCCGTCTTCACCAAGTCTCCGTCTTCACCATGTCTCCGTCTTCACCATGTCTCCGTCTTCACCATGTCTCCGTCTTCACCATGTCTCCGTCTTCACCATGTCTCCGTCTTCACCATGTCTCCGTCTTCACCATGTCTCCGTCTTCACCATGTCTCCGTCTTCACCATGTCTCCGTCTTCACCAAGTCTCCGTCTTCACCATGTCTCCATCTTCACCATGTCTCCGTCTTCACCAAGTCTCCGTCTTCACCCTGTCTCCGTCTTCACCATGTCTCCATCTTCACCAAGTCTCCGTCTTCACCCTGTCTCCGTCTTCACCATGTCTCCATCTTCACCATGTCTCCATCTTCACCATGTCTCTTGTCTGGTCTGTTGGGAGATCTAGATCCTCCTGTTTGTTAATAGGATGTTAGAAAGGGCTTAGCCTGTCCTCCATCATTGTAACCCTCTAGGTATGTTTGTTGCTTTGACAGTTATCTCTAAAGACGTAATAAGTGTTTGACAGAGGAAGGCTTGTGGCTATTATTTAATTCCAGTGCTTATTACTTAGGTTTGAGTTGTCCTTCTGTAGCACACCACAAGCCTTCCTCTGCCACATTATTGACTGGTTTAAGACTACCTTGTAGCACCTAATAGGCACTCACTATAGTTTCTTGTCTTCATTAGGTATAATAACCATGTTTTTATCAGTTTTAACAACAATTTTATGGCAGGTAATTTCACAATTAGTAAAAGTTCAAAACGCATATTTGGAGGAACAGCATATGTACCCAGTCTGTAGTCTCGAAGAAGATGAAAGGATGTACAGCCGTGGCCAAAAGTTTTGAGAATTACAAATATACATTTTCAGAAAGTCTGCTTCCGCAGTCTTTATGATGGCAGTTTGCATATACTCCAGAACGTCATGAAGAATGATCAGATAAATTGCAATTAATTGCAAAGTCCCTCTTTGCCATGAAAATGCACTTAATCCCCAAAACAAAAATGTCCACAGCATTTCAGCACTGCCACAACAGGACTAGCTGACATAATGTTAGTGACCTTTTCGTTAACTCAAGTGTGAGGGTTGACAAAGACAAGGCTGGAGATCACTTGGTCATGCTGATTAAGTTAGAATATCAGACTGGAAGCTTAAAAAGGATGGTGGGGCTTGAAATCATTGTTCTTCCTCTGTTATGGTTCCCTGCAATAAAACATGTACAGTCATAATTGCTTTGCACAAAAAGCAATCTTGTGGCACTTACACTGATAACTGGCAGATACATGTATCTGGGTGTTTACAGGTCGAGTCTGGAAAATACATTCTGAAGAGCTGTTGACTCAGTACCAACACCCCAGCTGTCTCAGGGCATGGGCTTTGCCAGGGATTTGGCCACTGGGATTATGCCCTGAGCAGTGATTAAGGACATAATCCAGACCAATCCATGTTCATCTTGACCACCGCCCGATGCTGTTCTGCTGTGGTCTGAGAGCAGCGAACTGAGGTGGTTGGCTTGGGTCGTAGGGTCTGCAGACTTGGCTGCGCTCTAGGGAAGAAGCGGGACCACCCCAACAGACTGCATAGTGCGGGGATGAACCTCTAGTTGAATGTGTGGAATAGAAGCCATCCGTGACTGAGTGTCATGGGGCTTGAGTGGAGACGACCGTGACATCACTCCTGTTTTGAGGGGGAAGGGCTTGTTGTCGTGGGCTACTGGCAGTTAGTTCAATATTATATCCAGTTGAGTGAAGTGGTGTGTCTGTGTGCGTGTATATGTTTGTGAGTGAGTGTTTATGTCCTGGAGGCAACGTGCTAATGGAGTACTCAGTGCATTAAGAGTTGGTCTGCAGACATTGACCCTGCTTTAGACAGCTGCTGAGCTGTGTAGAGCTGTACTGACAACTCTTACTGCCCCCAACCCCGCACACACACACACAGACAGACTCTCCTAGCCCCTCCCTGCCAACCAAGCACCCCCCCCTCCCCTATTTGGTGTGTGTGTGTGAATGCGAGCCATTGTGTAAGGCACACTCCTGCCCCAGAGCCTCCCATTGCTCCTGCCTAGCCGATCTGCTCTCCCCACTCCCTGCTTCTTTCCCCCGGAGTTGAGGCTGCAGCCGGCCATCAGATGCAAAGCCGATCTCGTCCGGACATTCATCCGCTGTCCTCCCGGCTCCCTGCGGGGATAGGAGGCGGAGGAGGAGGAGGACCAGAGTGGACTACCGCCGCCACGTCCTCGGCTCTGGGCTGCTGCCAACGGCGTCTGCTCCCCGGCACCGGGCGCTACGTCTTCTTCCGCCACGCTCCACGCGGCTCCTCCTCTTCCTCCTCGGAGACCGAGGCTCTGTGGGAACCCCCCCCGGCGCCACCGGGCCCGGGACCCGCGGAGACGCGCGCCGTGACGGCCACAGAAGGGCTGTTCGGTCCGGGACCAGGAGCCGGGCCGGGAGACGGGGCGAGCCACAGGGCGATGAGGGGGGAGCGGAGGCGGCAGGAGCTCCTGGCCCTGGCCCTGGGGGTCACGTTGGGGAGCAAGGGCACCCTCCTCTGGAAGCCTTTAAAGCTGTTGGCCTCCTCCTTTCCACAGATCACCACGTCGCCTTTGGTACGTCACAGTGCCTTGAAAGACCCAGAGAAGCAGAGCTCCTACGACAAGATCCACAACTTCAAGGTAAGCTGGCCTGTTGGTTTGAACTTCGGAGGGGACTGTGGAAGTGGTGGAGCGTGTTGGCGGCTTAAGGAACCGCCTCTCTGTAGACTCTCTGTTCAGAGCTACAGGAAGGTCTTTCAAAGCTTGTCTACCTCAGGGAATGTTCACCTATGAGCAGCGCAGTATTAGTTATTTCAGCTTTATCTGAAAACGGAAAAGCTACTTTGCTTCAAGTGAAAAGGTAACTTCTCTGAACAGCAGTGTATGCTGCCTGTCTTTCACCTAACTATACAATACCCTTTTAACGCAGGTGACACGTTGTCTGGGCACAGACAGCTGCCGTACAAAGGGGCCTCAATCTGAACACTTTATTTCTTGTTGTGGAGTTTTAGAAACTATATGTAACGTGTTGAAACTAGCAAGTGTTTTGCTCCATGCCTATAGTTTGCCTTCAGTAGTCAACATTTAATTTGTTATTCATTAGAGAGACGTGTAAGAGAAGCGGAGAGAGAAACACAGTGAGAGAGACAGAGAAACAGAGAGGGAGAGAGAGAAGATATATTTTTCTTGGTCTTTCAAGATATCTTCACCCCCCTACCATCCACCAACTCCCCCCGCCGCAAATTACTGCACACCTAAATACAAATCTAATCGTACGCAACAACAACACAATTAAATTTCACTGTATACGAAAACATGCTCTGTCCAACAACTTTACAAAATCCCTTTGCTAAATACAAACATATACAACCACACACCACAATGCCAAAATACTCCCACAACAACAAATGAGGAGGAGACTGTGAGAGAGGAGGAGACGGTGAGAAAGGGTGAGAGAGGAGGAGACGGTGAGAGAGGGGAAGGGAGAACAAAAGGCCTCCAGAATACATCCCCGTGTTTATTGTCTTGGGTTTCAGTAGAATGGCCTCCGCCCAGCAGCTCCAGTCTAGAGGAGGTCAGGTCTCACTGTCACCGGGACAACACCTGTTTAACACCTGTCAGTTGCCCTTGTCTTCTAGTCTGACTGTCAATCTAATCCCGTTTAGTGTCTCTTCTGTCAACTGGTCGACTACGTAAAAGACTGGTTTAGAATATACAGAAAAGAGAAGATGAGAGGAAAAGAGGAAAATTTATATTTGGACTGCAGACTAGTTAAATAAGGAAGCCACTAGTGTTGTTGTACTGGCACGTGTGTATGTGTGTGTGTGTGTGTGTGTGTGTGTGTGCGAGTTGTCGTAGTTGCATGCAACCAGCAGCCCAAGCAGGAACAGATGCCAGACACATTATTGCAAATCCTTTAATCTGACTTGTAAACACAAAGTCACTCGCTGGGTTTGGGGTCCCTCCGTCTCTGCCACTGTTGACTGGGACCAGAGACCAGGGCCAGAGTCCCAAATGCCACCCTAATCCCATGTAGAGAACTATTATGACCAGGGGCCATAGCTCGTTAAGTTGTGCACTATCATGACGTCTCGTGTATTTCTGTATTTTGGATAAGATACTTTTCTCAGTCAATACTAGGCAGTGGGTGTACAGAGCAAAGGCCAATCCAAGTTTACAAGTATCACACTTGCGATGGTTGCATATTATTCCCCATTTGACTGTGAGCCACATTGGATTCAGGACAACTGATTCAGCTGGAGTCAGTACTGTATTTGTCTGGTCTGGCAGATTGATCTGGAAGTAGCACACGCCTGGACCCTATGAGCTTCACTCCAGTTTAACAGCAAGAAAAGTCTAATTCTATAATTATTCAACACATTTTAGGGTTAGCCACTGGATTTTTAACACACCCGAAACACAACGTCCTCACGCTAACTTGCAATGCTTGTGATGTGAATTACCAAGGCCATGTTTGTGTCCGGTCCATTCTCATCCTAAGGTCAAGCATATCGATAACGTATTATTTTCCGTTCACTACCTTTGTTTGGTCAGGGACAGATCTCCCGTGGCCCTTGTTTCAGTTGCGTGTAGCCCATTTGGTTGGGCATGAAAAGGCTCCGGGTTCAATTCCTAGAGGGGGGGTCAAGACAGAATACATGAATGTGTAAGGTTAGTGGTTATTCCACGCTGTGCAGTGCCCACGGTAATACAGCTTATGCAACCTGCCCTGGGTCATCCGCGCCTCTGGAAAGACACAGTGGATGAAAACACTTGTCTACCACGGACATGTGCGGCGTTTGCGCTGGCAGATCGTCGGGGAGTGTTTTTCTGCATCCATGCCCGTGTTCCCGGTGCGCGTGTGTCTTCCAGACGGTGACCTGTTGTGTTGTGGCTCTACCCCCCCCAGGTCCACACGTTCCGAGGGCCACACTGGTGCGAGTATTGTGCCAACTTCATGTGGGGTCTCATAGCCCAAGGGCTCCGTTGCTCAGGTAACCTGCTTTTTCTATTCATCGTAACACGTCTCACCTTCCATCTGTTTGGGCTGGAATCGGAGTGGGGGGGGGGGGTCCTGCTGATGTCACACCCAAGGTTTGTGTTGATTTCAATAACAGAATAATGACGTATGCTTTTGCATGCGACTCATAATGCCCAGTGGCAAACCTGAAAAGCACAATACATTTATTAAAAAATATATATATTCTTTAACACGATCATTTTCTTAAACGCGATGCTTCTTTTACATTAGAGTCAGGAACTGCGAGTCGGGGTGTTCCGTTTCCTGTTGGATCGGACTGTGAAATGCTGTAATTTAGCATTCCTTGGTGACGTGTGTGCCTAACCAGTTGGACTGTTTTCAAAGAGCTCAGAATATCAATGGGACCCACCCATGGCCAGTCAGACCAGGACATTTACAATACAAACTGTCTCCACAATGTGAAAGTACAACAATGCTGGCTATTTATATGTCCTGTCTCAGGTTTAATTATGGTTTTAATGTGGCTGTTCGTGGGAAACAAAAACAGTCCTTCTGCAGTTCAGCCAGAAATTTGACCGTTTAATTTAGGTGTCATGGAGAAATTCAATGCAATAATATAATGTCTGTAAGCTATGTTGATGATGCATAGGAATTGTAAATAAATGCAATCACAAACGAAAAGCCCATTAATGGTTTGTTTTCACACCTTCACATTTTACACTTATATATCAGTCATTTAGCCGGCGCTTTTATCCTGAGCGACTTACAATAAGCGCATTCCTCCTAAGGTGTCTTGGAAAACCAACATCTGACAATCATAATAAGTACCCTTTCCTTTCAATTAGCTATGTATCCTACAGGTTTAAAAAAAAAAAACACCCTTACTTTAAGGATAATTACTGAACCGTCTATGGAGTAGGGTGCCATTTCAACCGTCCGTGGGGTTTTGAATGTCTGTAGACTCTCTACGATGGTCACAAGGTTCTATTATTGCCCAGGCACAATCCTGACATTGATCTGCTTAAAGGGGGACTTGCATCGCTGTTTTCTCCGTAGACAGGCGATGTGTTGTTAATGTTTTCCTGCCATGCTCGCACACCCCAGGCCAGACACTGGTGTCATCAGACAGACCCGTGTACTGTGGAAATCAGGAGGTACTTTTTACAGCTCTCAGTGGCTTGTACAGTGTCATGGGGGGATCCAGGGCAGATAATGGGCTACTCACTGGCCTGCTCCTTGTTTTTTCCCTGTTTCTTTATCACCGTCACAATTGCCTGTTTATGCTCAGTGGATTCACTGTAATGTCTGAGTGTGGCTGTATGGATGTGTACATGTATATCTGTAGGTATGGATGTGTACGTAGGTATGTATAAATACATATCTGTGTATAAGATAGGTAACCATTGCAAATTGAACCCTTATGTTCCTCACTCAACATTCCTCATTCATTTATTTGGAATGGTATGTATATGTTATGTATGTAATGTGGATTCATATCTATGTATGTATATCTGTATGGATGTGTACATATTTATGTCTGTATGGATGTGTGGATTTATATATGGGTATGTATGCATGTCTGTATGGATGTGTACATATATTTATGTCGGTTTGGATTAATATATGTATATTTATGTATGGATGTGTGCATCTTTTTATGTATGTATGTATGTATGGATTATTACATGTATGTATGGATGGGTTATTATCTGTATAATTATTTATGTAGGATGGATTCATATCTGTATAATTATGTATGTATGGATGTGTGCGTATTTTTATGTATGTATGGATTAATACCTGTATAATTATGCATATATGGATTCATATCTGTATAATAATGTATGTATGTATGTCTGTCTTACCTTTTCTTTTTCTTTGCCAGTGTCTCTGTTTTTGAGAAGAAGGGCCGTCAGTCAGCAGAGAACTACAGTGTTGACTAGCACATAGCAGTAAAAACGCCAAAACCAGTTATGTGTGCTTCGGCATGATCTTCCCATTCAGGCCAGGGGAGCCCCTAGAATGCAGCCCATCAGGCAGTGGGGTTAGACAGACATGCAGGGGGTCAGATGGGGAGGAATGCAGGGCCACCTCAAACCGGGCTGTGTTTCTACGGCGGCCCCAGGAGAGTCCCTCTTGTTCTGGGTGTCTCTGGGTGTGTGTCCAGGCAGGCCCGAGGCACTGGTTCCACAAAGGAGGCATTTCCAGATTGTATTTTCTCATTGCCAGCTGTCCAAAGCCCTCTGGGGTACCCGACCCTGACACCTAGACGTGAGCCCCTCCCCCCCAGGCACTGATACACTGCGACGTGGCCTCCATGTTGGAACAGCTTGTTTGCCTAGCTGAGTGGCAAAACTGACTAAACTTACTGACTTTTGGCGTTTACCGACTGAATGCAGAATGCAACTTGATTTCTTAAAGAGACGGGGCACAATATGCCCAGGGGTCTGAGTCAACTTTAACTGAGTTGATGAAGCATGGCACTTGCAATTGGAAATGCGGTGGGTTTGATTCCTGGTTGGGCCACTAATGTGTTAAAATGCATTAAAGGCGTTAAAATGCATTCCCTCATGACTGTAAGTCACTTTGGATAGCGTTGTCCTGCTAAGTGGAACATTCTTATCAATGTTTGTCGTATTAAGGCTCATTTGCAAGGAAACGCTGCATATTACAATTACTAATGGAGAGAGATTACAAACAAACACATCCATGAATCATTTTTTGTATTCATAAAAGGAAAGCTAGATGGTTGGAATTTCAGTATCTGTTTAGTTTGAGAATGAAAGTCAACCACTTTTCACAGACAGGTTTCGACTACACGAACACAAAATTGTTGATTAGCAACTGGATACCAACCTGTTCTGCCAGAAGAAATAAACATTTCCAATAATTGCATAATATAATAATATAGGATTATTTTCTTTAAAAATATATTAATGATATATTTGTTTATATTTAGAGACTAAAGCAAGGGCACTCTTTGACACGGGAGAAAGAGTACATAGAATGGAATGTATGTGGGACTAGTTTTCAGGCTAAAAACAAAAAACATATAGGACTTCGTTAACAAACTAACACATCGCCATGACTTTAAATGTGTTTCTAGTTCACAGATGTGCGGGTACGCACGTTTCAGTTCGGCGGGCTGTTTTAAATGTTTTTCCCGCGAGGAATTCCGGTTTACAAAAAAGGGTTAAAGCAAAGTTGTGAGAGCGCCTCAGATCCCCGTGTCTTGTTGTCTCCAGACTGTGGGCTGAACGTACACAAGCAGTGTTCCAAGCTGGTGCCCAGTGACTGCCAGCCGGACCGGCGCCGCATCAAGAAGGTCTTCAGCTGTGACCTCACCACCCTGGTGAAGGCCCACAACACAACAAGGCCCATGGTGGTGGACATGTGCATCAAGGAGATCGAGCTAAGAGGTACGGAGGCACCGGTCGGTCTATCGGTTACTCTCCTGTGGGTTCACCCGTGCATGTTGTCTTTGCAGGGTTCATTTGAAAGGAGTATTACAGGCTGTGATTGGCTAGCCTTAAGCGAGGAACTCTTACATAGGCTTCCGAAGGCGTGGCGTGAATCCCCTTGTTTTTAACGATGGTTAAGTTGAAACCTGGTCGAACTACGTCCAAGACGAGTTCCATTTGTGATTCCCCAAAGGGCCGCAATCTGCCTGAACACACTATCGGTGGTACTGAAGGCCACGCCTGAATATTAATGTCTTTAGAGCTTGTTGATCTAAAGGCGTCGTTGAGTGGCTTTTGGAGAAAGTGAGATGGGGGTGAGAGACGCTTCTCTGTTTTGTGCCCAGGGGTGCAGTCCGAGGGCCTCTACAGAGTGTCTGGCTTCTCAGAACACATCGAGGACGTAAGGCTCGCCTTTGACCGAGGTTTGGGTTTCATTCATTTCCTTTGCTTCAGGCCTTGGCTCTGGTTTAAGGGTATACAAGAAATGATCAATTTAAATGGAAAACACATGGGATCTCATTGGAGATCACGTTGCGGTATATCCTTACGTGTGGTATGACCTCTTCTCCAGACTATTGCACAAAATCTGATTCAGGATTCTTCGAGTTCTTAGTCACTGAGTACCACACCGCTGAGGAGTTTAACGCTTTAATGAGCTGTACTTCTGAGATTTACAAAACATGCCTTTTTACAAAACCTAAGATGCATCACTGCATGCAATGTTTATTAAATAAGGTACATGGCTAGTTAGCACTAACAATATTTTATTACAATGAACACATTTTAATAGAGCACCAACTACATGTTCTGAGTCAGTGCAGTGTAAAGTTGGGTCAGGTGGGTTCCGCCCTCCCACAATATAACAATGCAGTTGGCTCTTCGGTGCCTAGGACATGTGGGGGAGGTTCTAACGGGAGATCATTGGTTGATAGATTAGGCAGACTTGCCAGTGCATGTTGAGGCAGGAGTTCATCATGCTTGCTCTTATTGGCTAAGAAAGGCCAAGCTCTTTCGACATGCTGTCCACTTATTTTTGGGGAACTCTGGGGGGGGGGGCGGGCACTGTGTTGTTTAAGGTTATATTGCAAGGCCAAGGTTGTAGGTATGAATCTTATTTTTTTTTTAAGTATGCTCTCACTTGACTAAGTTTCCCTGGATAATGTGTGTAAAAGGTTGTGGGTTCGAATCTTAATGATTTAAAAATATGCCCTCACTTGACTAAGCCCTGGATAAGGTGTGGCATTTGTAAAAGGTCCTTTGTGTCATCTGCAGATGGCGAGAAGGCAGACATCAGTGCCAACATGTATAACGACATCAACATTATCGCTGGGGCATTGAAGCTGTACCTGAGAGACCTGCCCATTCCAGTCATCACATTTGATGTGTACTCCACATTCATACAAGCTGCTAGTACGTGTACCCTCACACCTATCCAATGACCAGCTCCGTACAACCAGGTTGGACAAATAACCTAACCCAGGCACGGTTTGCCTCACTAATAATGAACCTTTCCACCGGCAGAAATTCCAAGCCCAGACACCAGACTTGAGGCGATTCACGAAGGGCTGTTGCAGCTTCCTCCAGCCCATTATGAGACCCTGCGTTACCTTATGAGGCATCTTAAGAAGTGAGTCAGCACGCAAAAAAAACACTATCTCCCCTTTCCTTGTCATGGCGCTGGGAGAGTGCACAAGCAGACGTTTCTGACCTATTTCCATGTCTCTTACAGGGTCACGACGTTTGAGAAGGAAAATTTCATGAATGCGGAGAACCTGGGGATTGTCTTTGGGCCAACGTTAATGCAGCCACCGGAACAGAACACTCTGGCCACCCTGAATGACATGAGGCATCAGAAGCTCATCATACAGCTGCTGATAGAACACGAGGACGTCTTGTTTTGAAGGGCCGGAGCCCTGCCTTTTACCGGGCAGAAATATACATTTTTATTTATCGGATGCCAGAGGAACTACAAGCCAACCATGTCCGTCTGCTATCATATGGAGTATAAAAAAGAAATCCCAATTGTAACTGTTGTGGTTTGATTTTTGTTTCCATTACATCTGTCTCATAAGCATGACTGTTTCAGATGAAGTTCAGTCTGTGGTACGTCGGTCAGACACCTTGTCTCGTTACAGTAAGGTCAAAGTTTGTCACACTCTGCAATATTTGCCCGGAAAAGATGTTGAATGGTCCCCAACAGGGCCCTGGTCAAAAGTAGTGCATTATCTATGGATTTTTTAGGGCAAATACATTAACAGCTTTCAGCTCTCCATACACCTTTCATAAGAGGAGAGTCATCTAGTAGTTAGTGATCTGCATTTTGATTAGCTGGACAAGAGTGTTTGTTGTGGGCTTATTTTTAATGAGTCTGTAACTGCAATGCTGGTCTGACTCAAATAATCTGTATTTTTTGTATTGACACATATTTGATCTGATCTGTGTCTCTGTTGGTTATCCCATGAAATAACTCACATCTGGATGGATGCCTGTGAATCAAGCACTTTTTCTTTTGCAAAGAGTGTGCTGATGATTTTCTTTTGTAAAGATGTTTTAATGTAAATGTTTTCTGGATCATGCACTTTGTTGTAAAGCTGTTTGTAAATAGGTTGTCAAAGATGTGCAATGTATTTCATTGTCAAAGGCCACAAAACACTGAAATTAGTTGTACAATGGAACAATTTAAATTATGAGGAAAAGATTAGAAATGTATTTTCCTTGGGACTGTTTAAGTTACATAATTGTCTGTATGCTGTTACTAGAAAAAGTGTGCTAGTGAAATGGCTTTGTTTGAATTTATCTATGTGCTTACAATTTAAAAAAACTGTCGGATCAAACTTTTTATCCTTTAAAATTGACACAAGGAAATTAATTCATATGAGTCATATTTATATAATATTAATACCATAATATTCCCCTGGAACGCCATGGTGTAATATAGCTGTTGACTGACAAATATATGTGCTGCGTAAGCACCACTTCATGGTGTTTTGCCAATACATGTATCACACTCTTTGACACACAGATGTTGCATCTTAATTTGATCACTTTCGTCACAGATACATTTTCTGGTTTTGCAGCAAATTCAAATGAGCCTTGTGATTTTCATAAATTCTATGAAAATATTGTAAAACCTTTTTTCCCCCCACAATTTCTCTCAAATAAACTATAGCCTACTATACCTTATTTCAACTTTTTTTATATAATTTTGCTGCATGAGTATTCCAGCAACAAAACTGGTCAAATTAAGATCTCAAAACATTGTTTACTAAAGGCATGTTGTCAATGTAAATTATTTTAAAATGTTCAGACTAGGAAACAAATCTGCCAGGAGCAGCCATAGGTGTTGTGGGTGTTGCCACTTAAAAATGACAACGTTGCATCATTACGACCCGGTTGACGCTTGTTGTTTTTCATTGTTGTTGATATATAAAAGAAATGAAATCCTTTCTACAAATCCATTTTATTAAAAGTATTTTTGTGATGGGTGCAATTATGTTTGATTGTAATTTATCAAACGCTGATTTATTAAAGGGTTTTAAACGTGCATTCCGCTCAATCTTTAATCTCTGGCTTTAGGTACTGCAACATAAGTGCAATGTTTGCCCCACAGTGCAAATCCCTAACGCACAACGCACATGCATACAAACACCTTTTGGGCAGGAGCCCAGGTCAAAGTAGGGAGGGGAGCCCAATTATCTAACCTGTGGCTGGGGAGGAGTTTACATTAAATGTTTCTTCTGTGTGTCTAGCTCTTGGGATATTTATTTTTAATCTTACTTGCAGGTCAGGTATTCTTGCCTACTTGTTTTAAGGGAGGTACAGTATCTACTCCTGTCATTTTATCTGCACCAATCAGTGTAGTTGGGTGGGGCTTTGCATCCAGCTGATATAGACAGGTATATTGCAATGCCTGAAACATTTGTTGCTTCTTAGTCCAGGGGAATTTGGAGTGGAATGCTGTTCACAGCAGGATCTTGTGATTTACTTACAACATAGGCCTTCATATAAATCTATATATATTCATACTCATCTTGAACAACTTTGACGCTACACTGTCCTGGAAGGTCTGTCGTTGGGACATGCTGTTCTCAGCTGAGGACTGACGCTCTTCTTAACCACCTAGAGGATTTTGTCTGAAAGAGCCCAGGTGAGTTGATGGCAAGTGTCCAAGATCTGATATTGCTTACCAGATCAGAAATGCAAAGTATATTTACATGGTATGGTTTCCTGTGGAATATTCAACATAATTGATAGAGTTTGTACAGCAAGATACCTTCAGTGGTTTTGACATACATACATATACATGATTTTACATTGTTAACTATATCCTCCAGATATGTCAGCACCTGTGAGACACCCTTGGTGGAAAGCATTTGTGAAGAAAAGGGGTCCAACCACCCAAGAACCAGGTGAGACCCAGCCTGTCGGGGAGAAAACCTCTTCGACCACAAGTTCTTCGCCGACCTTAAAAAGGGCCGAAATATACCCGGACGCAGATATCTTCGATGATGCCCAGTTCGAGCCGGTGTTCAATGAGCAGACGTGTCGACGAAATCTCAAAGTTTCACGTTCCGGACGATTTAAGGAGAAGAGAAGAGTACGTGGCACCATACCTGAAAAGAACAACTTTGGTGGAAACGTTGCTGCAACTGCTACCGCAAAGTAGCCCCGGGGGCCACCATACCTTGAACCTGATGGCAGCCAGTTATGCAGCAGGACACCCTGATGAATCGATCTAGAGGCTTTCAGCAGTAAAAAAACTATGACGAAGGGTTCCTCCCCAGCTCTTGTTTCCAAGGCAATGCGACTGGAGACATGCAAACACCCTCAAATGGTCCGGCAGTGCCACGGATACAACCACTGACCATCCACCATTATAGCAGAAATACTGGCTCGTTTCGAAGATGCGCTTGTTCACATTGAATTTCTTTGCAAACACTTTAAGTTTATTTAGGAGCTTCTGTTGGGGTATGTCAGTAAACTCGGAAGTTATAAAAATGCCGCTGCATATAAATAAATAGGCACATATAATAAATGTATTTTAAACAAGTAATGTTTGTAGCAGACACGTTTTCCCCTCTAAGTAGGAAGAGTGAGAAGAAACAACTTTCATACCTTTATGAATTGCGCCAAGGTAATACAGTAGGTATACAAGGTAATACAGTAGGTATACAAGGTATACAGTAGGTATAGTCCTGGCAATGAGTCATCATGTGTACTATGCCAATGGTACGGAAGGATACTGAATAATTATGAAGGATTTAACAATTGATCAAAATTATTTAACAATCATTATGTATATTTTGAGGTTTTAATATGCTAATTTAACACAGCCTTACGCTCCACAACCATTTTGGGTACAACTTCAAAACAGAAGAAACAACCCCCTGAATGCAAGCATGTTACTTAGAGGAGGATGGTCAAGTTAAAGCATAACATGTAGGCTACAATGGACGATGTATAAAGATTTTTTTTTGGGTGTTAATATTTTTTTTTTTTGTTTGTCTGATTTGAAGGACTCAATCTGGTTGGATATGAAGGACTCCAATACAAAGAGTCAAATTGACCGTGTGTGATTCATCCTAGTTTTAGGCCATAATGATTTTTCTCAGCATTAAATTGATTATGTAGGGGACATGATCTGTTTCTGAAGGCATTGAGGTCATGTTGAGGTAAAATAAAATGAATCAGTTTAACAGTACAGGTATAGTGTGGAATGTATCTATTAACATACACTGACACCCATGTAGGTCAATTAAGATTATAAACTGGTGCTTTAATTCCTGAATGATTCTTGGTATATTGCAGTGGTATTTTAGACCTTATACCATGCATACGACAAATATCACTTTGTACAGCTCCAACTGCATTGGTAGACAGCTTTTCTTGGCAATTAGGTATTGGTGGTTTGTGGTACGTTGTCAGCATACCACTGCAAAACATTGTGTCCCCGCACTCTGTGACATGTTGTGCTGAAGAACTCAGCTGTGGTATATTGGCCATGTACCACACCCCTTGTGCCTTATTACATCATATTGCTTTGAGATGTCACATATTCATAATTACTACATGTGAAGTTAAAACACCTTTGTTTATTTCATTTTTATAAATACGTTTGTTAATCCAATTTGACACAAATGTCTCAAAACCTCTGTTCGGCTACTATGCCTACTGGAGTTATTGTTTATAGCCTGCTAATAGTTTGCCACAGAAATATATAATATATGATTATGCACGCTATTTCCTACAATATTGTAAATTTGTAAATGTAATTTGGTTTGCAATGTATTTATATTTCACAGGTCAATAAAATGTTGAGTGAAATCTAAATATATCAATGCGTGTAAATACAGGTATCTGCACTATTCAAGTTTCAGGTGTATTTTGCTTTCTAGAAGATCAAAGGACGAATGACCTTAAACTACACAATGGACGTATCCTGAAGTCCCTGGAAACATGGGAGTGGCCAATTGGTGAGACGGAACTTTCCCTGGGCTTCGTTTCAGTCACACATTCTTAAGGTGCCATTATTAGATAATTATCTTGGCTTATTACAATGAATGGTTGACGCATCCATCTGACATCTCCTGCCTTCAGGGCTCGAGGTTGTTTCTGTTGCAGTTGTATGAACTGCATTGTTACTAACGAATGTGACAATTCCGGATAATGGCTGAGTCACAACTACAGGTATCCCATTGGATTGTGCTGACAGTACCTGGTTAACCAAGATAAAAGAAGACGCACCAGGGAATCCTATCACGTTGAGATCCCCTCTGCCCATTGTGATTGATTCCATCTCTGTGTAAAAAAGAGGGTATGAAATGGTCAGGACAAACTAAATTGATGGAATGCCGTCTGTGATCGTTTCACACTAACTGTTCTAAGCAGCAAATGTCTTCTGCACTGTGGATATTGGCATCGAAACCGGGAGAAAGATCGCCCTCTACTGACCAGCATGCACCCTACAATCACTGCCTCTTGAAGCTATTGGTGTCACAGCTGCAACGTGGCGGATGTAGGCAGCAGAAGAAAACAGACCTTAAATCTTTAGGTTTAAGAAACAGGCTAGTATAGACATTATTTAAATACAGTAACTTACTTTGGGATCTGGTGACCTCATAATTTAACATCAGTGCAGGTTGAGTACGAATGAGGTATCGACCATAGGAACCTTAGGATATCTTATAATTATAATTTAACTAACCAATTCTGAGCCACTAACACATTTAATAAGGAAATTATACAGACTAATACAAGTAAGTTTAAACCAATAGCCTTAATGATTGTAATAATAGGGAAAAACTGTACATGGATCACATTGCGCAGAAATGCAGTGGATGGAGTAGACATTAGATACAAATATTTACTGAGCGCTCTTTGAAATGCAGGACTAATTTCATGTAGTATGAAGTCTCATGCAAATATGTTAGGGCCGCTTTATGCTTGAGCTAACAATATGTTCGAAGAACATTACTGACATATGTGTAGAAACATGAACGACATGTATGTAGAACACTGTAATGCGTAATATCCACAAAGGGTCATTTGCGCAATTCAAAGAAACGCTTGCGATACTACAGCTCATGGTGTTTGCAGGTAAACTCCCACCACGATGAACTACTCCCCATCCTCATCCTCCTCATTAAATATGTCCTCCACCATTGCCTCATGATGCGTGTCGTTGGCAGGGTAGGAATGTCCCTCAAACCCTTTCTTGAGGCACTCCTGTGACTGGTGAAGGAGCATGATGTACATGAACACAAGACCCGGGTTCAAACGTGAATGAGATTTTACAGTTGTAATAGGCTTTAATATGCCTGCTTGACCGTTCTGCTTCCCTGTCCGTCTCTTACTGGTTTTGAAGAAGGGATACTGGGCCTCAAAAACACACCGGCCATTTTGAAACTTGGGAATGAGGTTAGCGTGTACATTCTGCATCAATGGTCTGCGGATCCCTGTGTTTTGTAGGCCCCTTAGATGCCTACCTGTAGTTCTGACAGCTTCCAGACGGAGATCCATCTCCTGGAACGACTCGTGGGACCTGGGACCATTCCGAATCTCACTTATTTCAATGTCAAAGGTCATTGTACTTTCAGGGGAGATTTTCTCTGTGAACCGTGAAACCACACATGGACAATGTGACATGATGCAGATCTAGCAAATCAAAATGACTAACCACAAAAAGGCGGCCAAGAGTCACATCACAAATCCCTCACACAGTGCGCTCTATGCTGCTTAAGGACAGTTCACAAACAAATTACGTTTCTTGACAGAAACCATCTATACCATTTTGACTGGAAAGAAATACTTCTAGCATTTACCATTTTACCGAATGTATTTGGTTCGGGTAAATTAGCCCAAGTCGCATACAGAATGAAACACGTATAAACACCCATATTGGAGTTACATTTCAGAAATTAATTAGTGGGACAAATCAGAGGGATAGGCGCGGAAGAGTCCAATAATATGCATGTCTGGGCCTTAATAGCCAGTGTGCAACGATTGTTAAGTAAAGTATAAAATGTGCACGGAGTGTTTATCAATTGCTACGTGGCAGGTGCTGTCAACAGCAGCTGCAAACAAAGGAGGTGATTCGATCAATCTGACCCGGGCTCCCGGGGAGGCATGTTGCGGCCTGGGCAATTGTTGCAGTTTTGGAACCGGACAGTTTATAAGCATTAGCCAGCTGTCCTGATCAAAACCGACGGCAAATGTATCTTAAAAAACTACGTGATCAAAGCACGTGGGATAAGATTAAGTTTTACCAACATGATCCAGCTGCAATTTAGTTGAGGTCAAACAAACTAATTATTGGTTTTGTTTGGTTTCATTTAACAGTATGTTACCTAACTGACAACAACAATGTGTCAAAACGATATTCTGTTTCTCAAATAGTTAGCAATTTAAATTGTTGTTGAGCTATTCAAACGCTTGGCTCGTTCACTATACGGGCCATATACCGGTGCCACGCAACTATGCGTAATCGAATCCGCCCAATGTTTCAATTCTTCAGCTATGTCTGACCACCCGCTTTCTCGATTGGTCAGACATTTTTGGAAGCCGAACCCAATTTCTAAATACTTTCTGTTCATTGGGAGAAAGAAGCATTTCCTATTATGGTGTCACTCCCACAATCCATATAACGCAATCATTTTGATTTAATGTCACTGGGCGGGATCTCACGCGATCACATTAAGCCTCATTCACGTACGATATACGTACTTTTTTGTCGTAGTCCAAATGGTAAAAGTCCATGAGCTCGGAAAATCCTACTTGAGATTAACCTAGCTAAATGGAGTGTCCATTATCAGCTGTGGTTCGCGTCTTGTTCTAAGAAACAAGTAATGAACCACAGAAACCCATGAAGAATGGAAGGAATCCTATATAAGTGGACAAATTACATAAGTGGTATGTAGTAACATTAACGTGTCTGCCATATTATAGCTTGGTCATTTTGTTAACGGTCGCTTTTTCTGGGGTTTCTGGATGTCAGCTTTGACTTAGAGATGTACTCTTAGCTCTCAAGCTAGTTTGTTAGCCAAGCTAGTTAGCAACGAGCTGGCCAGTTAATAGCTCAGAAAAACAACATCTGCTGTCGTTTCTTGTCAATCTAGCTAATTGTCATTGGCGCTGATGCACCAGGTCATGCCCTGTTTTGTCTACGAAGCGAATACAGTAGCTTTACCATAAATGATGAATGTCGTTTGTTTCTGCAACGTATAGGTTCATATTCGCTTATGTTTCTTCTTTCCAGGCTGGCAACCTCGCTGGTTTGTGCTGGAAGGAGGGACTTTGTCCTACTATGACTCCCAAGAAGATGCCTGGAAAGGATGCAAGGGCAGCATCAAAATATCAGTGTGTGAAATACAGGGTGTGTATTGTCTTTCTTGGTTTATTACATCGTAGCATGTATGACAACAACATGCTAGTTGTTTCCCTCTGTAGGGATGCAGGAGATTACCTCTATAAAGTAGCCTGCCTGAGGCTTTTTATGTATTATTATTTATTTTGTACCCTTCCTATAATCATTACTCACCAGTAATGATTAAAAAGGTCATTCCCACTCATTGGTCATTTGTCAGGTGCCTGCAGACATGACCCAAGTGGTGTATAAGCAATACATTATCAGTAGCTGCCATATACAAAGACCACCGATGACGCAATCACACAGTGATGAAGTTGATCACAGATGCCTGAGTGATTTTTCTAAGGCTGACTGTTTCTTTGACATTCCCTGTCATTCACTCCGTGCCCCCCAACCTTCCAGTTCACTCGTCTGACTTTACCCGAGTGGATTTGACCATCCCAGGAGAGCAGTACTTCTACCTCCGAGCTATCAATGCAGCGGAGAGGCAGAAATGGCTGGTCGCGTTGGGATCTGCAAAGGCCTGCCTCACAGATAACCGAACCAAGAAAGAGAAAGGTAAGTTGATATATTTGCGTGACTGAAACATTGGTTACATTGCTTTGTGTTTCCTTGACTTAACTTTTATTTAGTTCTATCTTGTGTGTCATCCAAACGCCGGCCTACATTGACGACCTCTCGAATAATATCCAGCTGACCTTGGTGCATTCATGTATAATAACTAAGCAAACAAGTGACTTTCTCTTGTGCTTTGCTGACATGCAAATGGTAAGCTTTTTGTATGTCAGCAAAGCAGGGCCTATTTGCTGATATTTCAAGCATCCAGTATCTTCAGCACAGAAGCCCAGAAAGTGTCTACAATGCCCCTTGACTGGCAGCTGTAGACAAAGTTGTAGGTAGTCAATACAAATGGAAGCTGTTCCAGTCACTGCTGGAGGCGCCAACAGTGTTTTGCAGAATGTAATCATCTCAGTGTGACTGGAGTCCTTGTGTCTCGAGCCTGACGCCAGTCACTATCAACGGCTTATTCCAAAACAATCGGCATCCAGTCATCGACAGAACTGGACAGGAAATCACCAAACAGAAAGAGGAAATATGCAAACCTACTAATTGTGGTGTGAACTACTCTGCCTCTCTTTCTCTCAGAGCATCAGGAGAACACAGAGGCCCTGAAAACCAAGATGTCTGAGTTAAGGCTGTACTGTGACCTTCTCCTCCAGCAAGTCAACAAGATCCAGGACCGTGACGAGCCAGGGGACAGTGAGGAGGTAAGGGTCTTTCGTTGGGCAGTCTGCTCCCTGCAAATGAATAGCTGTTTCTCACCGAATTCAATTGGTAGCTTGTAACCGTGAGAGTTGTCTCTATGTACACTGAACACCAATATAAACCCAACATGCATCAATCTCCGATGTTTTAATGAGTTCCAGTTCAGCATTAGGAAATACGCTAGAAAAACTTGGATGGGAATGAATGTCTGTGTTCATGGGAAGTTTCTGCGATGTTTAATTTCACTTCATAAAACATGGGACCAACCGTTCATTTTCTGTTCATATTTTTGCTCGGCAAACGTTACTACGCCGATGACCGTTCCATTTACCGCGTTCCTTTTAAGGCATGAGTAGATGGCACAGGCGGTCTGTGTAATGGCGGGTGGTTTGGAATGTTCCTGTGCCTCCTCCAGGTGGAGAACCCCGGCACTCTGGTGAAGTCTACGTGCACCACCTTCCTCAAGACGCTGGAGGAGTGCATGCTGATAGCCAACCGCACCTTTAGCTCAGACCACATGACCAAGACCCCACCCGGTTCCCCGCCCGTGGCTGCCGTCAAACCCCAGAAGGTACCGCTGTAGGTGTGGTCAGGTTCCGGTCAGATGCCGAAGGGGCAGTGTGGCCATGTGGTCGGGGCATCTGACCAGTAACCGAAAAATGAAGTGGATTAGAACAGGATGTCGTTCGGTTCCTGCGAGCCAGTTAACTCGAATTGCCCCCTGGTTGTTGATGAAAATTCAAATGTGTTCTCTGTCATATTTTCCTGCTAAAGTCAGCATAAGAACATGTCTAGAATTCTGTATTTGATGATATGTGGCAACTTTCTAGGATTTATTTAGGTGCGACTCCCTGTAAGATCCCTGTTGATATAACTGACTTTCTTTGTTCCATAGGTCAAACCTGTTAATCAATCAAATCAGCATCCTGGGGAACGGTAGGTATCTCTCTCTTTGGGAGTTTGGTTTTCTCATATCATGTTGCCCTGTCGGAAGCCACACCCCTTGACCTACATGAATTATGTGATATACTGTTCCTTGGCTTTGTATGCCTACCTAAGTAAAAGAAAATACCCTTTTAAATGTGTGTCCAGGAGAACTGTCGACCGAATGAGGCTTCTCTTTATTGTCTTCCAGGCAGAGGGAGTTGAAGGTGATCTCCGGAGGAGCTGTGGCACACGACAACCAGAGTGTGGGCTGCGACGCAGAGGGACCAGATGAACAGGACAGACCTGACACATTTTCTGAGACAACCCCTCAAACAGCCCCAACAGGTCCTTTAAATACACAAAGACCTTTTCACTAGACATGTGGGGACCTACATTTTCTTTGGTCCCCACATTTTCTGGGGGTCCCTCTTTTTCAACGCTGAGGTTGATGAAGTAATGCTTTTTGGAGAGACAAGGATGGATGTTTAACGGGTTCATTACATTTACCTTAACGTGATTCCATTACTGAAGCCTCTTATCCAGAACAATGTACAAAGCCAGATGTTTCAGCTGGAACGTGATTAATGTGGAGCTCAGAAAGGGCTTCTGTCTCTTGTGTACTTTTGTAGATGTTTTAGAGGTCCCTGAAATGTCATATCGACATATTGTCTGCATGAGGTCATCACATGCTAAATGCTGTGGTTCAGACACCCCTTGAACATTGCGCGTATTACCGTCAACAACATGTGTGTTTCTTCTGTGTGACACAGACCACGTCATCCAGGACCAGCAAGCCCCAAGGGAGTCTTCAGTGGAGGAGGCCACTCCCAGACCAACCCACACAACCCCCGACCCTGAACACACCGACCAGCCAGCACATGAGGAGGAGGAGGAATTCAAGGAGGTGCAGCAGGATGTGAGCAAGGTCCTGGAGAACCAGGCGGTGATCCAGGACCAAAAGGTAACTGATCAAGAGGCGGAGGAGCCTGCCCTGCCGAAGGATGAAGGGAGGGAAGAGGAGGATGAAGAGGAGGATGAGGAGGTGGAGCCGGTGGACACATTCTTCAGCACAATGAGTCACAGGTATGAGGACGCACCGCTGGAGGGGCACATTCTGTAGGGCCCCCACACACACGGAGTCAGTTCAGCATGTCTAACAGGCCCCGTTGGGACCGGAGGAGGGGCCACTGAATCTTAGGAGTTACACCAGCAGTTGTTAGGAATCATTTACAGAAGGAGCTCCGACACCAGCAGTTGTTAGGAATCATTCACAGAAGGAGCTCTGACACCAGCAGTTGTTAGGAATCATTCACAGAAGGAGCTCCGACACCAGCAGTTGTTAGGAATCATTCACAGAAGGAGCTCCGACACCAACAGTTGTTAGGAATCATTCACAGAAGGAGCTCCGACACCAGCAGTTGTTAGGAATCATTCACAGAAGGAGCTCCGACACCAGCAGTTGTTAGGAATCATTCACAGAAGGAGCTCCGACACCAGCAGTTGTTAGGAATCATTCACAGAAGGAGCTTTGACAGATGCGTGAAACAATTAATTCCTCCTATATACATGTATTCTTATTTGATAATGACATTTTGATGTCACATTAAGGTATATATTGTTGGAAATAACATGTGTGTTCAGATTATGCTGTGAATTGTGCTACTCCAATATGTATGGTCTATGGCCAATGTTAATGAATGGGAAATAACTTTTTTCCCCATTGATATTAAGATAAGGGTTTAAAACTAGCCAGGCACCAGTCCTTTTTGTGCTCAAGCCAACTCAATCACTGTCAGTTTGTGACCAGGAGTTGGAGTTGCACAAACACCAGCACTAAAGCATAGTTAAAATAGGGTCTTATTGCAAACCCAAGATGTTTTATAACCCCATTTCCAAGTTGGGTTCCAAAAAACCGAATGCAATGGTGTGCAAATCATTTATCCATGTATCTAATTGAAAATGGTATAAAGACACCATATCAAATGTTTAAACTGAGACACTGTATTGTTTTGGGGAAAGATAAACGCCCATTTGGACTTTGGTGCCAGCAACATGTAGACCAGTAGGTGTAGTTTTGAAAGTGAAATGTTTTCCTGTTCTTTGCTTGATTTTGGGATTACAGATGCTCAACATCACAGGGTCTCCTTTGAAGAAACACATTAACCCAAATATATAACAAAGGGTGACAGGACTATAATGTATCTAGGCCAGTTTAGCACCCAGTCTCTTACTATGCTCTGGTGATGCATGTAGAATGTTGTTTGGCATTGTCTTGCTGAAATGATGTGCAAGTGACTTCATGCCATGTGCACTAATACACCCCCATACCATCATGGTTGTTGGCTTTTGAACTGTGGGATGATAAGAAACCAGATGGTCACTCTTCTCTTTAGCCCAGAGGACGCGTTGTCCAGGACTCCCAAAAATTCACATTTTGATTAGTCAAACCAAAGGATCGTTTTCCCCTTCGCCTCAGTTCATCTTAAATGTGCTTGAGGCTAGAGAGGACAGTGGCCGTCCGGGATCTTGTTCATATATGGTTTCTTCTTTGCGTTGTAGAGTCAACTTGCTTTTGTGGATGCAGCAACATACTGTGTTCACAGACGGTGGTTCTGAAGTGTTAATGAGCCTGTGCAGTAATTTCCATTACAGAATTGTCTGTTTTTAATGCAGTTTTCCCTGAGGGCCCAGAGATGACAGCCATCCAAATATTGTTTTTGTGCCTTGTCCTTTGCATACAGAGATTTCTCTGGATTCCTAGAATCTTTTAATGACGTTTTTTTACCGTTGATGATATCCACAATTTGACGCTGAGAAACATTCTTAAATTGTTTCTCTATTTGCCTGTGCAGTCTTTCACAGAGGGATCAACCTCTCCTTATCCTTACATCTGACAGACCCATCCTCTCTGGAAGGATATTTGTAATACCCAATCGTGTTACCAGTTCACCTAATTAGTTGTGTGATGTTCCACCAAGTTTAGTTTAACCCACTTTTCCAGTCTTTTTGTTTCCTCTATCCCGGCTTTTCTGAAATGTGTTGCTGGCAATGTGTTTGCTCAGTTTCAACATTTGATATGCTGTACTATCTACTATTGAATTGGGTTTTAATGATTTTCTCATCCTTACGTTCTGTTTTTATTTACATTTTTCACAGCATCCCAACATTTTTGGAAACTGCATTGTATAATGGTTGTATGTGATTCCTTTGAATAGAGTTTGATTTATTCATTTTTTCCCGTATTCAGAGGTATCCTGAACTGATGTGATTTGTAAAATGTTTTCTTATTTAAATTGGTAATCCCTTTTGAACAATGTTACTTAGAATGAGGCTATGATGTGTTTGATGATAACCAGGATGTTGACTTATTACCCTACAGTATTAGCATGACAGAAACAGTCACATAAGCAGTGTTCTAGGGTTAAAGTGCAGTAGGATTCTTTCTGACTCCACCATAGAGGTTGGCTACCAACCGTGTTTCCAAAGTTTTAAAGCAAGTGTATCAAAGTGAAACAGTCACTCAAAAGAAGTCTCTTTACAGCCTGCTCTCGTCGGGATTTTCTTTCATTTTTGGCTTTGGTTGTACACGTTTGTTTTCTGTTTTTGGATGACTGATAAAAATAAAATAAAGGTTGCTAATGCTGGACCCTCTTCACTAATATCTGCCCTTGTTTGAATCTGACTTTCTTTTTAGATTTAGTGATATAAGGCTGGACGTGGACAATGGCATTCCAACCCAAGCGTTTTTGGACTCATGCTATGCAATAGTGCCTGTATTAGGTAGGCCATTCAGTCTCTCACTCTCCTGTCCACCTGTTTTTTTTCGGTCTCTTTCCTTTTCATCCTTCCATGTGTCTGGAACCTGTTCATCCTCTCTTCCACCCGTGGAGGCTACTTTTTGTCTCTTTTTGTCTCTCGTCAATATTAATACTGGTCTCTAAAGATGCTCCCATTGGTCACCTTCTCTGGTTGGGATGGCATTTCATGTTTCTACTGGTCATCTTGGACCGTGTGAGTGTGTGTTTTTGTGGTGCATTAATAGAGAGGAGCTTTTGTCTAAGCCTCATTTTTAGAAAGGTAATTTGGGGTTTAGGTTTTTAAAGTTAGGTTAAGGGAAAATGTTGAATCCATTCTTACACCCCAAATGGTGTGTGTGTGTGCAAGTCTGGTCTGTCTTGTAGACTTCTTCTATTCTTACACACACACTTGATCATCCATGCTTCCAAACTATTTCTTCCATGTAGGAAAGAAGCAATAAGGCAAAGTGTGTGTGTGTGTGTGTGTGTGTGTGTGTGTGTGGCACCACATTCTCCTGGGGTGCCTTATTGGGATTATAAACCAGTTACCAGCACAATAATTCAGTTATACACTCTCATACAGACTTGATGCTATTATAAACCAGATAACAGTACAATTACAACAGTAAGAGTGTGTCAGTCATGCTCATGGTACAAGTTCTCATATACCACAGCGTTCTGTCAGTTCATGTTCTCACCACCCGGTATATCGGGACAAGGAAAGCAAGGGGCCGTCTCCAATACACATTCACAATAATCCTTGTCTAAAAACTCTTTTTTAATCACCATTTTATATTGACCTCCCTTTTAATCCAAAACTAAGCTTGTTTAGTGTTTCAGAAGTGGCCAATAAAATAAGCGATTGATCTGAATATCCAGCCCTGATGTGACCTTGGACTCTTTCTCCTCAGACAAACTGGGACCAACAGTATTTGCTCCAGTTAAAATGGATTTTACAGGCAACATCAAGGTAAGAGAAAGGACTCCTCCAGTGGTTATGTCATTATATTATAACTTAACTGATCTAGTCATTATAATATAAATGATTTATGATTAGTAATATTCTTATATAACTGCTCTAGAGGTTATGTCTTTAATATAACAACTGCTTTAGTGGTTAGTCTTATTATATTATAATATAACTGCTTTAGTTATGTCATTATTATAATATGCTTAAGTATTCCTGGTTACAGAATTCTGGGTACTGTTGTGTTAATAAAGCTTTTGCCAGTTTTATAAAAATCCACTAGGGGCCTTTATAGTGGGATGTCAAGAACAATAAACTGCCAAAACAATACTCTCCCCCCCCCCCACAACCATAACCCCCAACCGCAATCCTAGAAATTCGTTTGAGATGCTTTTCACCAATGTAAACCATTTAAGATTGTGTGACCCCTTCAAATAGCAACCTGTAGCGCCTGTGACACATGGAAAACAACCCTGAAGTCTCCCACCTCAGTCTTCGGGACTTTCAAGACACTTGGGAACAGGGTGGAAAATGAGCTGACAAAAGTAACCGCATGAGTTTCCCTCCTGGAGCTCAGGCGTTTCTACCCAAAGATAACTGACCACGATGTGACCTCCGTCCTTTCCTCGGTCACGACGTCGATGGTGACGAGGCCTCTTGTCTCCCTGACTGTAGAAGATCCACCAGAAGCTGTGGTCAGACCCAGACAGCTTCCCCACCCTGCAGACCATCGTGCTCCATGAGGTGCAGACGGACGTGGCTCGGGTCCGCAACTCGGCCACGGAAGCCCTGCTGTGGCTTAAGCGAGGCCTGAAGTTCCTCAAGGAGTTCCTGTCCCAGGTCAATTCCGGGGAAAAGGATATCCCTGGAGCACTGAGTGAGGATCACAACATCACACGACCACGCGCACGTTTACATATTAGCCATTTAGCAGAGGTTCCTCTCCGGAGTGACAAGTTCATACATTTGACAGGCCAGGTGAGATCAACTCACAACCCTGTAGTAGTAAGTACACTTCACCCTACAAACCTCACAACCCTGTAGTAGTAAGTACACTTCACCCTACAAACCTCACAACCCTGTAGTAGTAAGTTCGCTTCACCCTACAAACCTCACAACCCTGTAGTAGTAAGTTCGCTTCACCCTACAAACCTCACAACCCTGTAGTAGTAAGTTCGCTTCACCCTACAAACCTCACAACCCTGTAGTAGTAAGTTCGCTTCACCCTACAAACCTCACAACCCTGTAGCAGTAAGTTCGCTTCACCCTACAAACCTCACAACCCTGTAGCAGTAAGTTCGCTTCACCCTACAAACCTCACAACCCTGTAGCAGTAAGTTCGCTTCACCCTACAAACCTCACAACCCTGTAGCAGTAAGTTCGCTTCACCCTACAAACCTCACAACCC
>JACXGK010005030.1:24696-35152 GCA_016801125.1 Novumbra hubbsi | reverse complement strand
TACAATAACAGCCAGCCAGTGTATATATCCCATCAGGCCATTACAATAACAGCCAGCCAGTGTATATATCCCATCAGGCCATTACAATAACAGCCAGCCAGTTTATATATCCCATCAGGCTATTACAATAACAACCAGCCAGAGTATATATCCCATTATAGAATTACAGTAACACAAAGTGTATATCCCATCAGGGTATTACAGTAACAGAAAGCGTATATCACCTCAGTGTGTTTTACTACGTTGATAATATGTCTACAGAAATACAATGCCAGACTCGATAGAGAAAAACCGCTGTCAGAAAGCAATGGAAACGTGCATAGAGGGGAGTGGAAACGTGCATTCCTCAGTTCCATGCACTTCGTTGGGCCTGCAAGGCGACAGTCCAAACAGATGTTCAGAGAGACTTGGGGTCCAAATGTCACCGTGGCCACTACTACTGCCCTTATGGGCCTAGTGTGCTACAAAGGGTTAGGGATGAACAGGAGAACATATATGCCCAGAAATAGAACAGCTAACTGGCCAATCAGCAGGCCAGCAGCCTGGGCCTTTGGAATGAGGGAAACCTAATCCGCCTGGTATCCACAGCTATACAGAGAAGAGGACCGCGTAAGACCAGGAAGGAACAGGGGAAGTAAGAGAGGAAACATGTGTATGTCTTGATCTGGATGAACGCACCAGATAAATGGCATATTACCCCATCACAAGTCTGTTACACTACCAAACAACCTTTAACCAGACCGTAACCCTGACCGCAAAACCGGCCGGGAAACCTGGGTGCAAACCAGCCAGGACCCTGACCGCAAACCAGCCGGAACCCTGACCGCAAACCAGCTGTAAATGTTTCAGATTATTAAACAGAAATGATTAGAGAATTTGTTCTAAACTAGTAAGAGGACAGTTTCGGTTCTACACAATACATTGTTTAATGTGTACAACCTGTAAAGTTGGTTTAAGCATTTCTGAATAACCGCCCCTTCCCTGATTCGCAGTCACAAGACAAAGTCGGACCATTATGAAACTGAAGTACACACAAACATTCCTACCATCCCGTAAAAAAAAAAAACTCTTCAACTGTGTACGTTAACACACTGGTCCAAAAGTATACATAGAAGTTATATTCCACTAGCTTATTTTAGTAATCGATCATCACTGACTACATATTAGAACAAAACATAAGCCAAAACAAATCAGCATGACAAATCGGTTTATTATTTTAAAGTTGTTCTTCTCATCGGCTGTTCCTCAGACTGTGGCAGGAATGCACATACTTGGAATCCAAGACAACAGGTTTCAGGTTATCACCCTATACATAGCGAACTGAATAATCTGTCTGCTTGGAGACAAAAAGCCTTAATGTTTGAAGCATTTTTAATGGTTTAGAAATGGTAAAAACAGAGGAATGCTCGAGGTCCACAAGGCGGGACATTTACAAACATCCTTATCAAAATCAAATAACATATTCTTTCCCACGGATTAAAGCAAGTCACATATTTAATGTATTTATTTACTCTGCATCTCTCTTCCTCTCTGCATTTCATTCCTTCTCCCCCTCTCCCCCCCCCCCTCTCTCTCGCTTTGTCATTGGGGAAGTTGAAATGAAACAGTGGCAGGGTGCCTGTGGTTATGTTGTTACACATCGAAAGAGTCATCATCCACCAAAAAGGCAGGTTTCTGTCATCATTGTGTAACACAAAAACACATTTATATTCCAGTTTACGTCACCTATTACAGTTTGGTTTATGTTGCACACAACCATGTTTTAACATGACATTCTATAATACGCGTATCGTATTATGTTCTATGCATCCCATTACGCGACTCCAAAAGGCCAGCATGCATAGCTGTCCTGACACCTCCATGACAAACAGGCGACCACCTTCTAAAGGACTGAGGACAATGAACCGTCGCCCCACTAAACCTCATCCCATCTGCTTCCCAATGGCACCGTATTCTTCCTTATGGAAGAATATGGACCCCGACTTTGGTTCCGAGCTTAGGGGTCTAAGGCACCACTTGGAACTACAAGGGGTTCCTTGTGATGGGTCCAGATGGTCTGCTTTCAGACCAGCATTCTGACAGCCATACGTGCTGTTCAACTTGCAGCACTAAGGTCTCATGTAAACGGTCAGATGCTTGCTCAGATTCTTCGGTCAGTATTATTCGTGCAATGATTTCATTCTTAATTCCCGGATGCCCAAATATTTTCCAAACGCAAATACAATCATCAAGTCCTTTACGCACGTTTCCTTCGGCAATGTAAGAATCACGCTGGCAATAAACGCCCCCCCCAAATTAAATTCACAAACACAGTTTATTTCGTCCAACTGTTGTGATTCATTAGACACTCAAAAGGTCAGAGGTCAGCGGCAGCCAAAGCCTTCCTCAACACTCCAACGGTTTTCCTGTAGCGCAACCTGTAACGCAGCCCGGATCTCTGCTACCTCACACTCCGTTTCCCTGGCAGTGCACTACGGCAACATGACCTCCAACACAGTTGCAACACCTTACATCACCCGATTTTTCCAACACAGCCAATCTGTTGACACACTAGCGACGTGACCACACAACTTGCAATATCTGCACCGTAACTGCAAACCCACACGAAGCCCCCGCTGCCTGCATCTCATGTCGCGTCCGCTGGTGTTAACAACCTTTAATGCCACTAACACACTTACAGGATGGTAGTTCTCCAGGAACCGGACTGAACTGTCCTGGTGTAGAGATATCATCTTGCGATGCTTGGGTGGCAGGTTCCATTCCACATAGAAAATAGGATGAAAAATATGACCTGTATACTTACTTCCAATGGAACGCGGCGTTTGCCTTGAAGTATCGCGTTGCCAAGAAAGCTACAGAGCTTTTGACTAATCCGTTATAAATTGCACGGCAAAAGCCTCAATGTAAATTGTAGCCAGTGTAAATGTTGGACACTCAGATAAGATATGCAAACCATTTTGTGTGACAACTCTCTGGGTGTGACCGAAGCCTTAAGACAACAAAACAGCGCCAGATACCTTTTATCTGTGCTTCTGCGCAAAAAGAAATCAATTCTCCACATTTATTCAGATTATCTGGCCACAGAGCAGCCTTTCGGCCTGGTCACTCTGACCGGTTGCACTTATCAGTGACTCTCTCGCAATCCTTGCCCCCTAAAACGGGTCTCCCAGAAATACAAAACCATCATTGAATCGTGTTCCCACAACGAAGTGCTTTTGGCAACTCTGGCTCTTCCCTCCACCATGCACCTTGTTCCCCCCACCTCCGGAGCCATACGGCTGTTCCAATCTGCCCCCCTAAGGGAATGACTATCTTAAAAAAAACTTTAGAAGGCTGACCTGAAATTGAAAACAAACATGTGTTGGATGCCTGTTGCTTGTCAATGACATTGATATGTTTTTCCTAATACCTTTATACTTTTGTTGTTTCCAGGCAGTATTCCCGCATTGCTCACTCCCGTCGACACACACCTCATTTTAACAGTCGTTTATGAGAAGTAAATTCTTTGGGAAGAGCGTGAACGTTTGCCCTGTTATATTGGATGCAGATTTTGGAGAATTTCTAGTTAGGATAGCCCGAACATGAATGCTTATTGAGCCGTTTTGTCGGTTACTCTTCCTAGAGTACCGGGGATACGAGGGAGTTGTAGCGGCACATGGAAGCCGGAGAGGTGAGGCCTGCAGCTGAACTGCTCTCAATAGAATGGCGATGATGTTGGTGATGTGTGAAACACCGCACACATGACTAAGTCACTTTGTACAACGTTGGTCTGGTAGAGAGCACATTGGGAAATGCATATTAGTGATAGTTTGGAGAAGGTAGGCCTGGGCTGGTGCACAATATTCTGCTCTCCAGCTCCTGTTCTCAGATGCGGGCTCTGTCCCTAGCAAACACTGAAACTAACAGCCTTCTAAATTGAAGACTGCGATGATTTTGTGATGTTTGGACGTGTTAGCCTGTCCTGGAAAACAGTTACAGCGAGCCGGCCCCGGTCGCTTTAACTTGGCTAAGAACTGGAATAGCCAATTCTTAGCCACAAGGAATTCATTTGATTATCTTAGAATCGCAGACTTAAAGTCGAGTCTTTGACGGGCTTTACACTACAAGTGGAATTAGTCGTACGGTGTGCTCGTGTGTTTCCGAGGGACAAAGGGTTCCTTCGCAAAGTTCTGGGTTCTACACACGCAGCGCTCGGGCAAAGAGGACTCTGTCCTCTGAGCTGTAGTACCCCGAACAGCACAGTGTCTGGCAATATGAAAACCAAGTCTCAAATTCCAACGACGCCTATAGGCAAGTACGTACACGCTTATACAGCCTGAGTCATAAACAAAAACATAAAAACCTTACCTTACTGCTTGTGACATTGACAGCAAAACTTGACGTGCAAACCTTCCAAAGCTACCTGTTGATTGACGCAGGCTACTCGTTTTAAATGAATTACAAGACAATATCACGCACGTTTTTTATCACAAACTCCCATTGGTGTACTTCGTTTTTTTTTTTTTAACTTGTTGCTAGTTTTAGCGATCCGTCAGCTACTATACTCGATCAGCCGCAAACATCTGTTGTCATATTAAAAGTATCCCGTGATTGAACTACATAGGCTATATGTTCAGATAAGTTACTTTCTTAGTTCAAACTTTATAGTAAAGGTGCTGTGAGTTTTACTCACCGCCTCCAATTCCAAGCAGTCGGCAAATGCCTCTTGTTAACTTCATCAGTTCGACCATCCAGCATTATCAACAGGAATGGAAAATATCTTTGTAAACTAGCCTATCACTTTAAAGTAGCTTACATCCCCGAACAACTGACGGCGTTCAGCCTACAGCCTGATGGCGAAAAGATATTCGCTGTTCGTTCAACTGAATTTATCCGTGCAGATTCCAGGATGCAGTCCAGCTAACTTGTCAATGACAATGTAACCACATTTCAGAAAAGATCAAGCTATCCGTCCGACCAATTTTTTTTGTGCGAGCTACTACACTGTGTTTTACGACCTCACTGATTTAAGAAAGTTCAGTTAATAACAAATGGGAAGTGAAATGTATCACCAGGACTTAGATGCCTGTTACTTTATTGACATGCTTTGAACAGGCTGATAGTCACCCGATTATCTAATGGCTAATAAATACACATCAAACTAAAACTGATCTGACAGGTACATACATACGATCATAGAGTGATCCAACATGTTGGTTAATTGCACAAAAATACGGTAACTAGATTAAGTTATCGAGGCGGTTTTCTTAGTAGGTGATATCCGAGAACATCATGAGAGAGAACTCCTAGTCAACAAATGATTGAAATGTTCTCCATAAATTATCAATTGAAGTTCCAATTTATTTTTCCTGAGTACGTGGTAAACATAGAGAATGCTTGAAGAGCAATACTGATTACTACCGAAGATTGTTGTTTTGGAAAATTCATAGTAAATGAGTAAATTAATACTTGCTTACAATTATAATTAATTGGCTCATCTAGTCTAACCCCGTTTAGACCACATTCAAATTGTTGAACACTTTTAATATAAATTTCCATGCAGAACTGATTATCTTATCTAGAATGGTTTATCTAACTCTATGGTGGCGTCCCTGGTACCGTATTGTGTGGTGTAATGCCGCGTAGGAATTATCATTAGGTTAACTGCAACATTTCCTGAATGTGGGCATTTGTCTGCCTGGCACCGCCTCTTCAGATAATGAAAGTTATTATCTGAGCTAGAAAATCTTAAAATGAAAAATGAAACTTAAAAATGTAAAAGTAAAAAGCAGATGATTGTGATGCAAATCAAAGTAAATAAGTTAATGGATTTCGGTGTTGAAATTAAATGCTTTTAGATTTGTAAGACAATATAAAAGTTAATTAATATATATATATACATATATATATACATGTATATAAAACAGTAGACAATTAGTTGTATATTGGTGTATTTTAGTATGTTTTCTTTCTGTCTCAGTGTCAGGTGAAACGAGTAAAAGCAACAAGGTCCACTGTGATACACCTTCTATCAGTAGGGGGCGCTACTTTTCTTGGTCTAAAAGAGAGAGTAGGAATATCAATAATATTGGAGAGCTGCTACAGAGGTGACATAACAAATTCAATGGCATATTGCCACGGCAACCTATGCTAGGCCTGAAGTCTTCTGTGGGGTGTCCTGTTGGTGAAATTGGTTTCAAATGCGGGAGGAACAAGGGATATTAATTAGACAGATTATGTGGATATTAATTAGACAGATCCTTGTGTGTGTGTGTATGTATGAGAGTGTGTATGTTTCCTACAGTATAGTCTACCTCACAAAGCATGCACAGTTAGATAGAAAACGTATTTGGTAGTAACAGAACACAGCAGTGTTTGATGAAGGACAACACTCAACCTATGCTGAGTGGTGGGGCACACAGAACACAAGGTCTCGTTGGTAGAAACATACGATGTGTTGATTCTGTGGCCTTGTGTTGTGTCAGCTCTTGGGCAATGAAGGCTCGGACCTCTGCTAGTAAGGCAAGGCTTACAAATGTGGAAATGTAATATGAGTTGTGACAAAAAAATATAGAGCTGTTGCTATTTAACGGTACATGGTGAAGAGTTTTTAAAACAATTCCGTCATTACTCTGGCAGGATTTTGGCTTGGCTAGGACTCGCCTCGTATATTGACCAAACGATGGTCTTCGTGGCTAAACCGTTACACCATGCTGACTGAATGTGAGAGGAGGAAGCAGTACCGGAAGCGTTGGTGTGCCAAAAACCAGTATTTGAGTATAAAGTTAGCTAGCAGCTCACTCCTGCCAGCTGTTTGCTACAGCAGAAGAATGTTTCATCTGTGTTGGCGATCAAGGACCACTTTGGAGTAATGAGGCCAATGGACAGTAGGCCACAGTGTTATCATTTGGGAAGAAATGCAGATCTTTGGTATCTGTGCAACGTTTTACCCAAAGTAGAATGCAATTAAAATGCTTCGTGCTGCTGGGGAAACGTATTCGGCTTGACGAAAACACGTATTTTGTTGGGGAAAATGTATTTGATATTAAAGGTTTAATAAATACAGACATTGAAA
Source organism: Novumbra hubbsi (assembly GCA_016801125.1). Taxonomy (NCBI): domain Eukaryota; kingdom Metazoa; phylum Chordata; class Actinopteri; order Esociformes; family Umbridae; genus Novumbra; species Novumbra hubbsi. Next base: position 28,098 of record JACXGK010005030.1, on the reverse strand, counting down.
ATAGTTACAAATCGTATACTTCTACCGAACTACATCTGTCTCCAACGTTTCATTTTCAGCGGCGGCGATACATCATGAACAAATTAAACACTTACTCAACAACATTATTTACATTTTGTCAACAATGTATACCTTTATAATTCCACTGTAAAATTACGCCCACAAATGATGTACAAGCCAATAGCTGGATATTTAATACTGACAGACACACATTTCAAACCAATGGAATTCAGCAATCCGAACACACTCGACCAATCAGAGGCGTTGTGATAGAAATGGGCGATAGCAAGCTGCTAGAGCATTTTGAGGAGGATAGCGGATCCATTGATGCTGTCTTTTGAAGACTCAATTTGATATTCATTTTCCTTTTCACCTGCTGACCGAGTACTTTTAACGATGGTTTCTCACTCGCTCGCGCTGCCGATGATCTGTTTTACAACGTTATGGGCGCTTGTGGGAATCGTAGCACCCTTTTTCGTTCCAAAAGGACCAAATCGAGGGTATGTACACTATTCAACCCTAATCCATTCAAACGCTAACAGCACCGAAAATAATGTATTTTTTATTATTTCTATTTCGTCTATTATGCTTCGATCATTACATCTTGAACCAAGAAAATATATTTTTATTGCTAGGATATGTTTCTATGTGCGTGAATATTAAACCCATTATCAGGATGACAGTAGGCCCTCAGTGGGCTGCCCGCTTCATAACGCCTCTGTCATTGGCCCGCTCGCAATGCAGTTGACAGGTATAACGCTGCTCAAAGTTATCATTGACATTAAAAAGGCATTGACGGTGTTCGCGCGCGTGTTTGTTTGTCTGTGAGGATTCCTGATATGTTTAGTATATGAACGCATGAACTATAGCTCTTCTGTTCCAGGGTTGTCATCACTAGTCTGATTTTGACAGCTGTCTGCTGCTGGTTGTTGTAAGTATGGGTGGGCGGGGCTTTGTTGCCGCACTATCCTTATTTCAAATCATTACTTTCAGTATCGTATGACTAAAGACATACAGTATCTCATAACTATATAAATTGTGTGTGTTTGCGTGTGTGTGTGTATGTGCTCGCACTTGTGTGTCCCAGCTGGCTGATTGCAATTCTGGCCCAGGCCAACCCTTTGTTTGGACCTCAGCTGAAGAACGAGACCATCTGGTACCTTCGGTACTTCTGGGAATAATACCAGGTCAGTAACACACACACACACACACACGTTGTAATCCTCTTGTTAAAACATCTGTAATAGAACAAGGCAATCATTTGATTTTGGCACTAGGTTCTGCCTGCACCCAGCACATAACCATGGTATATTTGCAATATGACACAGCCACCTGAGGTTTTTTATTTCACAATCAAACCTGTTACCAATGACATTAGAACTATTCATAATAGTAGTGTGATGTCATACCCATGCTGTATGGTCTCATACAGCTTCGGATTATATAGCATGGCATTCATAATATCATTTAGGACATTTATTCCTCATAAAGTACCCAACGTTCTCTCTTTCTCTCACTCTCTCTTCAGGGTTATACTCTCTGGGATGATGCCATAAGGTCTCCATTCCCCCCACCCGTCCTGGACTGGGTTCCTTGACACCATTCCATTCCCTCCACCCATCCTGGACTGGGTTCCTCGTCACCATTCCATTCCCTCCACCCATCCTGGACTGGGTTCCTCGTCACCATTCCATTCCCTCCACCCATCCTGGACTGGGTTCCTTGACACTATTCAATTCCTCCACCCCAATATCTTTGTTACATCATGGCAACGTTCTCAGAGTGTTTTGCACAGCCTCCTGCAATTAACACAGATGGTTGAGCTTGTTGTTTTTATGTTGGGATTCAATCTACGACAATAACTAATGCACAATGCTACTCGGGGTCGAAACATAGTTCTAACACTAAATACCACTTTGTAAGGATTATATTATATAGTCCTATGTAAGGATTATATTATATAGCCCTATGAAAGCATTATATTATATAGCGCTATGTAATCAGAATCAGCTTCATTTGTTATGGTGCATGACAGTAAGCACAGTGGCAAAAAAAAAAAAAAACCGGTAAATTGATAAGATAACACAGTAATTAAGACTGACAGTAAATAGAAATTGTGCAAAACATTTACTGTATAAATTGCATATAGTGCAATATAAGGATTATATCATATTATATAGCGCTATGTAGGGATTATATTACATAGGGCTGTGTAGGGATTATATTACATAGCGCTATGTAAGGACTATATTATATAGCGCTATGTAAGGATTATATAGCGCTATGTAAGGACTATATTATATAGCGCTATGTAAGGATTATATGTAATTTAAGAAGTATGTCATGCCACTGTTTAGGCTTAGGGTTCATTTCAATTGTAGGTAGTTCATTTAAGAAGACATTCTTTTCCAACGAGTCGAACAATGCTTTTACTTATACAACATTCTATTGTACAACATTCTAAAATAGAATGTTGTACAAGTAAAAACATTGTTCAACTCTTTGGAAAATAATGTCTTCTTAAATGAACTGCCTACAATTGAAATTAACTGCAGTTATGAAAATCGTATAGAAATGAAACAACATAATACAGTTTTAAATTATCCTAAAGTATTTTATTATTTTTGTGCAATACAATGTTTGTATAGTAGACTGGAAGGTGTTAGCTTAAACTGACAAACATTATGTTCATTAGGTAGCACACAGATGTCCCTCCCACACCTCCGGCTACAGTGAACACGTGTGTTGAGATTTAGTTTACTTGTGATCGTTTTTGAACATTTACTGTACATGGTGTTGTTACAGTAGTGTAAAGAGGTGTTGTTTTTATTACTATTATTAGAAAGTGTTCATTACTTTTCTGTATTTATTTTAACTGACGTCCTGGCTCTTAAATTGGTTGACTGTTACATAATGATCAGTTAGTGACTGCATATTTTCATTAATTAACGCTGTGTGTAAATGCTCATTTCTTCATCCGGAGTTATTGACTGGCCCGCAGCAATGGGAAACCACCTCACACTCCAGGACCTCTCCGTTTTCAATGTATACAAAGCTTGTTTCTCCCCAGGATCACCGTGGTCCTCGTAGGGTTAAGAAATTACCCAACGTTGAAGAACCTGGTTGGTGGATCCCTACCAATTTCAGGAATCCTAGGTGTTTTCCGGTTACCATGGTCAACACAGTGAGCACTAGTACTCCTAGGAGTAAATTTCCATTTCGGCAACTAACTACCATGAAATCGAGTAAAATCAACCTACGAAACGAACAGAAAAGCTTGCGGCTGTATTGACCCCCCCCTCTCACGTAAACAATGTGCAGTTCCTTTTGTAGGAAGGCACCTTAACACCAGCCATCACAACCTGCTCTACCAGCCCCCCCCCCCCCCCCCCCCCCCCCCCC
>JACXGK010005030.1:0-24596 GCA_016801125.1 Novumbra hubbsi | reverse complement strand
CTTTAAGCCATCTTGATAGTTGTGATGGCACGGTGCTTCACGTGGCAGAGGGGTCGACGGTGATTGGAAAAACATAGGCCTGGCCTTCAACTTGTAAAACAACAATTTCTTGTGGTCACCATGGAAACATTAAGCATGTACTCCAGATGTGGGTGTTGGTGGTACAGGGGCGGAAAAAGCTTATCTGAATACGTGGCGAGAGACTCCGGCTGTGTGTGTGTGTGTGTGTGACATTATGTGTAGGTGTGTGATGTGACACTGTCCACGGATCTGAATCCCGTATTAAAATGAATGTCTGAAATACAGTTGTCATCCACTCTCTTTGTTCCATCGGTGTTCAAATTCCGTCCAGGTAAGTTCGATATAGTTGGAAAGGTCACATTATTTGGATAGGCTGTCCTCAAAATGTGATTCCTCTTCAGCCCATTCAGCCCATTAGTTGGCTCTGTATAGTTCACCCACATGCACCCACACACCCGCCCACAAACATGCATAAATGCACAATTATTTTTCTCTCAAATTCATGATTATGGCACTCTTTCACCACAGCGGTATTCTGCCGTTCCGGGACAGTTGATGTTTAGAATTGTGATCATATGATGTTCTCTACCATTGTCAACATTAGACTTCCTGTTCAGGCTAATGCATAATAACGAAGCAGATGTTTAGTAAAATAAAATGGACAATTTGCTCGTTAAAATGTACATAATGTTCTGGGAGTATGAAGCTGCGAGCTCATAGGCCACAGACAAAGAGAAAACAAATTGACCCATTTGTGCCAGGAAGTAGATTTGGGATTAGAGCGTTACATAAAATTACAGACGTCCTTCATCATCTGGGATAAGGAGGTTGAGGCAACATGCTATGGGATTGCTGCTGTCAAGGTGACACAGAACATACCAGTGTCCACAATAGCACTCTATTTCCTTATGAAGTGTCAAACAATTCACCAGCCGGGTTACTAAAGACTCACATTGTATCAGGACAGAACGGCTGAGCACAGCTCCACTGGGTCACTGAAGATTCACATGGTATCAGGACAGAACAGTTCAGCACAGCTCCACTGAAAATTCACATTCATCTAAATCCCGAGAGTAACTTTGCTCTCTGGTGTTTCCCCGGTGTTCCAACCTGTCTCACTCACACATACACACACAAAGATGTTCTACAGTGGCATTCACCCCCAAGTGAAAAATAAAAATAATGATAAAAATACATTTAAAATGGTAAATGTTTTTGCAAAAGTATTCAATCCTTTACGGTAGTTATTACACACCTGTATGGGTTGTAGTGAAACCACTGGTCTTCACAGGTAACATACATTGTTAAATGCAGTCTTCCTGTGTGCAGTAAAAGTGTTTCAAATAAGTTAAAAATAGGTTAAACAGGTTAAAAACATCTGTCTCTGGATGGCCCCTAAATCAAACTAAATCTTGAAGACAAATAAACATTCAAAGCAAATACAGAATATATATATTTTTCAAATCATCAATCAGGGATAGGATATATGTGCATTTGCAAATCATTGAATATCCCCTGGAGCACAGTAAAGTCTATTACTAAGAAATGGAGAGAATATTGTACACCCGTATTTCTGTATATTCGTCAAAACAGAGTATCATGATGGACTGCCTAGACAGGACTATGGCAAATCTAAATCAGTTATGGCTGAGTTGAGAGACACTGAGCATACTGAAACAATTGCCCAAAAATATCACAAAAGTGGCCTTCAACGTAGAGTGACAAACATAATTCCACCAATAACTTCATTCCTACCATGAAGTGTGGTGGTGGCAGCATCATGTTATGGGGATTCTTCTCAGTGGCAGGGACTGGGAGAATGGTCAGGATTGAGGGATGGTTGAAAAAAAATCTTATCCAGAGCCCACGGGTCCTCAGTCTGGGGTGAAGATTTATCTTTCGGCATAAAAATTACCCAAGGCACAGAGCCAAGACAATGCTGGAGTGACTCTGAGACAAGTCTGGGAATGTCCTTGAGTGGGTCAGTCAAATTTCGGATAATAATCCAATTGAGAATTAGTTTAAAGTTGCTGTTCCGCAAAGGTCCACATTCAACTTGATGGAGGTTGAATATTTTTTTTTATTTCCAAACATTGCTGTTTCCAAAAGTACAAAGCAAAAAGGGACTTAATTACTGTAATTGCTGCCAAAGGTGCCTCACAAATATTTACTAAAGAGGGAAAATACTTAAGCAATCAATTAAATGACCGTTTGTTTTTGTTATTAAAAGCAAAAATTCCTAATTCAATTAATTTAGAAAAATGTGGGGAAAGTCCAGGAGGGGTAAATGCTTTGAGAGCCACTGTATAATTCAAGCTAATTTCACTTCTGCACTTGGATTAAGTCTGCATAAATTCATTGAAATGTGAGCATTAGCAAAGCTTAAACAGGCGACGTTCAACGTACTTGTGTGTACAGCTTAGAGCTAAATATTCCCACATGCAGCCGAGTAGTCATATTTTTTTCATCTAAACATTTGAATAGGAACCTGACCTAGATTCTCTGATTTAATGTTGGCCTAATTACATGCATATAGAGCTTCGAAAGGCAGCCGAACTCCCCGATAGGCTGCAGTTCATCGGGTTCGTACCCTCATTCCTCACCATGTCCTTAAACGCGGGTCACGTGAACCCGCCCCAGCTCTGACGTAGCGTTTCGTCGAATCCGGCCATATCCTTTGTAATTTAACTGTAGCGCTGCCGTGAACTCGTTTGCCCTTCGTGCAGTAAGACCTTGTGTTTACAAACTGACATTTTCCATTTTAGAACTGTCCTCCGGGGAACCGAGGGTGCGTGTGTCTGTTATTTCGCTTTATGAAGAGAGAAGATGTGAAATGTTACAATTTAGCCTATTCTTCGATAAGTATAAGTGACAAAAATAACTTGAACTTTTATATCCTCATTAGTACAAAGTCCACCCCCTCTCTCTTCCTAGAAAAAAGCGGACAAGAAAACTAAAATATTATCATTCCACCGAAAAAATAAAGTAGCCTAGACTAAGCTACCGTTTTTTCTTTGTCATATGGAAGACACCATGTCATTCGTAAGGGGGTTAGACTGTTTCGTGGAGAAGCGTAAGTTATTTACAAGCTTCTACAAAATAAAATTAGGTTTATAATTAATGGATGGTGCAGGCAATTATCGAATATGTATTAATGTTGTCTAGACACTTATCAAAAACAGCTTTTTAGAATCAGTCGATATCCGTTACAGCATTTGGCGTCCCTCTTTGATCCACTATGGACTAGCTCGATACCAGCTGTTTGAAACTAACTTCCTTTTTGTGGGGATAAATAATGTGTATGCTGTCTGTCTGTTATCATTGTTGCTGAATTATCCTACTTGGATGTGCGTAATAATCTCTGGAGCGTTGAAGCTACTAGGCCGACATTTTATATTGGTCTGGATCCGTAACCTTGTAGCCTAAGCTACTTGTCTCGAGAGTTCTTTGAAGGGGACACGGACGACACCTAATAAGGTAGCCAATAGCTAGACAATTTAGCATTGTAATTTACTGAAGTTAGTAGTTATTCATGTTGGTGCCCCCTTGTAGTTAGGTTACTTATTTATGCTGTTGTTTTGTTTGCTGTCAATTTTTGAGCCGACACAGAGGATTTGGAGATATGAAGTGTGTTCGGTTGCATCTTAAGACCTGTACATTGCATACTATTTGACCTGAAAACCCTGTCAACTTTGGCCGTAGACTGTCACTGTCATATACTAGTTTGTTATTGTAGCCTGTAAAGAGTCAGGTGGAGCAAAGAAGGGGGGAGAGGTAACTTCTATCGCAATACTGTATCCTACTTGTAACACTTTCAGGTCATGAGTGTATATCAATTACAGTCATTGATGTAGGCTGCAAAGCCACTCCTTTATGATATAAAAATTTCCCCGTTCCATATTAACAATTAATAACGAACATCCGGTGGTGATGATGACTGCTGCGCCCAAATGTGGTTTTTTTTTTTTGGTGGCGTGCGCGAGAATATTTAGGGATAAGCCTTGTCTGGAAATTTAGTTTCTTCAGATCAACCCGGTACGTTCAATACTGCTTTTTTGTGTAAATACTGTCTTTTGGAAACATTCTTTGCAATATAGTGTGAGAATGCCTTGAGCGAGCGCAACCGTGGGGTTTCAGGCTCGTGTGCTCTTTCCCTGGCTCGCTCTAATGCCATGCGGGACACTGCCTGCCATGGCACCCTCTCTAGACGATTCTTTATCTTTGTTGTGCAGTGATCATCCAGCGGTGCACACAGACCAGACCGCCGTTTGCTCAGGAAGAGGATGTCACAAGTTCACATTTCGAGGTTGTTTTGTGATTGGTTTTGTCGAAATTATGAGGAATCCAATTTGAGGGAAATTTGGAGGGGCATGCAAGGAGTAGTGGCTGGCAAATAAATGTTTCTGTTTTATTTTGTCAGCAATAAACGAGGGAAACGAAATGGGGCGAACGCTTTATTTTCGTTACGAAACAAACATCAGTCTTGTGAAAAGACCTGTTATTCGTTTATTGGGGTTAGAGAATTATCCGAAGTGAATCTGTTTTTCTAAACAGTCATACAGATACATGGGTCGGACATCTTAATTTGGCAAATTGGCTTCCCAGACGATCTCACTGAGCTGCCAGCCTCGGGCCTCGCCTCTGTATCTTTGGGTGGCAAAGTGGGTCTGTTGCACACGCTGATATAACAACTCGACTGGTCCGTGTCCATAAGCCAGCACTTTATTCTAGACTTTGTTGATTAAATGCGTAAATGTATTCTCGGCCTATATCTTTGTATGTGTGTGTATATATATATATATATATATATATATATATATATATATATATCTCTATATCAGTAGCCCATACATGTGTTGATTGGGCATTGAGTAGTAAATATACGATTCTAAGTATAGGTAATGGTATGATTACACGTAGATGTCTGAAGTGCGTGGAAAGTGTCAAATTATTATTTCTCCCGAGTAGGTCTGTATGGGGGTCAATCCGATTCTTTACGTCGTGTTTTAAGATGAACATGCTCCAGTTGTCTAAGATATTGAAGATGAGTCAAATCATACCGACTTGCTCCTGGATCGATCGACCCACGCGGATACCCTATTTCCTCAGGTCCGGGGCATCACAAAGCGTGTTGTTCCTATTTGAGGGACGTGTTACGTGCAGGTGTCGTTATTCATTTACAAGGGAAGGAAAACCATGCTTTAAAACTGAATGTGGATTATGAACAGTGGATATGGAAATGGCAAGACAATGTTCGTTAACATTTTTTTATATTAAGATACAACAATTTAAGGGTAAAACAATGAAACGAGCTACTGGGCGGATCGAGTCAAATACTCACTCAAATGACACCTCATTGGTCCACGATAATCGTAATATTTATATATAACAGTGTATAATTGTTAATAATTAAAACCTTATCTCGGTGACTGCCATATTTCTTTGCAGCCTAGGTGGACAGACTTGTGTGTGTCCCAAATGCTGTATTGTTCCCTGTTACGATGCACTTGCTTTTCACAAGGGAATATAGGTTCTATGAAATGTTAATAGCTTCTGGAAGATGGGAACCTTCAAAACAAGCCTGTGTGTGGTGTTTATTTGTAGCCTGCCGCTCTCATTCAGGTCCATTCATGTTCCAAAGGCCAAAGCCGATCCCATATAGAAACACTCCTGCTGTTAGTAGGGGTTTTGTGACCACATGGCCCCGGAGGTTTGTAATTTGACTGGGTTGTTTGAGTGTCCTTCGGGTCCATTTATGTGCAGCTGTTATGTTATTGATAGATGTCTTGCATACTGCCCTTAGATAGTAGACACTGATACGAGGTCAGTTGCATATATGATCTAGGTTGGGTTCTTAGGGTTGGTTAAATTGATATGAGATTCTAGGCTCCATGTATGGGTCACCATCTTCACCCAAAGCTTTTGGTGGTAGCTCTGGCCAAAAGTAGTGTTTCATTTAGGGAATACATAGCCAAGATGACACTTACGGCTTATAGTGGGACGAGTGTCCACTAGTGTGGGTGGATTGGCGCCCCAACGTCCCCTACTGTGTGGTTTCATCAAAACCACAGATGTCATCTCCTGAACAATTTCACGGCACTTGTGTGTAATCGAGTCCCATTTGGGTGCTCAAATTCATCGTTTTTCATTTGGCTAAATAATGAAATGTATTTGACGTGGTACACTAGGTTGCCCACGCCAGTCACCACTCTGCCACCCGGGGAAGCGGGGGTGGAGTCGGCAGGGCTGTGGAGTTATGCACCGTTTGGGACAGATCTCCGGTTCGGGTTTGGCTTGTGGAATATTTCAGTACTGTGTTTTATGTTGTGATTGGTTGTCCGGTGCCCTTTGGACTCAGGCTATGTTAAGTCAACTCTGAATAAATGATTGACCGATCGCTGCAGGCTATAGGGGCTGGAAAACCCCATCAGGAGCCAGACAACACGTTTGTATTCAGTTCTATCAGTCTTGGGCCGTTCTGCTTACACCTCTCGTTCTGTCTCTTAAATAACCCCAGACGTTTCGCATTTGCCGAAGCCCAGGATGGTTGACAGCTCGAGGTTTCCAAGCTACAGATCTAGAGCTCTTTAGTAGGCTACGGCAGAGTTTGGGGAGGCGTGTCCAAATGCATCCTATGGATATGAGAGATGCACCCTCTTCCCTCAGAAGTGCCCTGCCTTTGCCCAGGGCTCAGTGGGGTGCATTTTGGGACACAGCACAACTTCATGTAGCAGTAACCACAGCAACGGGTTGGATGTACAGCCACAGCAGGATAAATGGAGACGCCACACCGTGTCACTTGACCTCCCACCGACCGGTGTGTGCTAGTAATGTCGCTTCTGATTGGCTAACGGCTGGTGTTGCACAACGAGATGTCGAGACATGGAATCTTGTAGAGCTAGCTGTAGCCTGTCTTCGTATAGACACACACACACACACACACACTTGCACACATTGTTTCCTCATTCCTTCGCGCTTCAGGCCCACTCGAGTGTCTCTCAGTGGCAGTTAAACAATTTCCCAAACTGCTAACCTGGTTTTACCAAAGCAAAACATTTGTGTCTTTTATATGGCTTTCCTGCTATGCATGATGTGTAACATTTTAATCATTGAAGTGTTACACACCATGGTGTTTAGAAGGTGTCTCTATAGTCAGCATTGATGTTTCCTCCTTTCTGTGTTGACAGTTCACACGGGGTCAGTTGTTTGTTAATATTAATGCAGACGAAGCAAAGCATACTAGACCAGGCTGCTTTAACTATTGAGATCCATTAACCCATAGGGCCAGTTTAACAGGTATTCAATCTCCAATGAGAGACATTTGTACTCTTGGGTTAGGTCTCTGTGTCTGGGAAACTGACCATGCTAAATATTTCATTAGGTGATTGGTTTAAACAAGACCCATCCCAGACACATGTATCTCTCTATTCCCCCTCATATTACACATGTATCTCTCTATTCCCCCTCATATTACACATGTATCTCTCTATTCCCCCTCATAACACATGTATCTCTCCTCCCTCCTCATATAACACATGTATCTCTCTATTCCCCCTCATATAACACATGTATCTCTCTATTCCCCCTCATATAACACATGTATCTCTCTATTCCCCCTCATATAACACATGTATCTCTCCTCCCCCCTCATATAACACATGTATCTCTCCTCCCCCCTCATATAACACATGTATCTCTCCTCCCCCCTCATATAACACATGTATCTCTCCTCCCCCCTCATATAACACATGTTTCTCTCTATTCCCCCTCATATTACACATGTTTCTCTCTATTCCCTCTCATAACACATGTATCTCTCTATTCCCCCTCATATAACACATGCATCTCTCTATTCCCCCTCATATAACACATGCATCTCTCTATTCCCCCTCATATAACACATGCATCTCTCTATTCCTCCTCATATAACACATTCATCTCTCTATTCCCCCTCATTAAACACATGTATCTCTCTATTCCCCCTCATATAACACATGTATCTCTCTCTCTTCTCCCCATATAGTGGTCGAGGACTAAGCCTCATCGAACGCGTGATGTGAAGTGTGTCTGTCGACCTTTAAGCATTGACCTCTCACCCCTGACCTCTTACCTTGCGAGGTCACAGATGGTCCACATTTGGCCCGACCCAGGAGACGTTGTCCTCCTCGTCCTCCGCCACACTGACCCAGGACAGCAGCGGGTTGCGTGGTGTCGCTGCTGACCGGGCACCCTGTACACCCAACGCGACCCTCCACCTTGGGCATGCCTCAGGTGAGGACCCCCCCCTTCCCTAGACAGGTGTCCGCGGGCACCGAGCTGTGTGTTGGTTATGACGGTTTTAGAACACTCATCCCAGGATGGGATTAGATGATGGTGTGTTCTGCAGAGTAACGTGTGTGTGTGTGTGTTCTAGCCGGGCATGAATGGGATGGAGCCTGCGTTTGGCGAGGCGTATGGGAGCCGGAGTTGCTTCCTCAGCCAATATCCTCTTGCAGTCTCTCCCCTGGGGGGCAGGACTGAAAATGACCAGGTATGTGACTGGACTACCTAAAACCTGCTTCCAACACCTCAATATGTATATCATTGATAATGTATTTAGTTGATTCCTGTAGTTTTCTCTGCTAATGTAACTGTTGTAAAGGTGCCCTGTCCTGGTCGATGGGTTTACCTTTCAAAGAGAAGCCATGTCTGGGCCAATGTGGGTGTCCGGCCTCACAAACCTTCTGTTTCCTGACCTCCCTTCCTCCTTTCCCATCCCAGAGCGTTCTCCTGACGTTGGGCTCCCCGGCAACGCCGCGGAAACGGCCCTTTGAGTTGCTAAGCGACCTGGTGGACGACGGGGGCTTTAGTGAGGAGCTGCACACGGAGCGTTGGGACATTTCGGCGCTGGATGACATCACGCGCTACACCAAGCTGGGCCTCGGGGGGGAGCTGGCGAGCGCAGAGGACGCCGTACTAATGGGCCGCTGGGGCGGGACCAGGGAGGAGGAGGAGGAGGAGAAGGAGAGGAGGAAGAGGATAGCACAGGCCCCGGCTCAACAGACATCGCATGTAACCGTGACAACGGTAACGCATCTCCATGGAAACAACGTTACAATGATCCCCAACCCCTGCTTAGGCCGGGCCCAGAGAGGGGGTGTGGACAAAGACGGCCCGGATGCTCCCGCAGAGTTGGGGACCGTTAAAGGAGGAGCACAGGCTGGGGGAAGGAGGATCACCGCGGTGGAGGTGTACCAGGTGGCTGAGAAGGAGGTTGCCACGGAGGCATCCGCTGCAAAGGCTGAGATTGTTGCTGCGGTTCCTCTCGGGGGGTCAGTGTTGGAACACAACTATTCTCTGACCCAGGGGGGAGACCGACCCAGCTCTGAGACTGAGGAGGAGGAGGAGGAGGAGAAAGACAGGGTGGGGCAGATTGAGAAGGGGGGGGAGGAGGAAAGGGAAGAGGCATTGGTGGTGGAGGAGGAAGAGGAAGAAGAAGACGAGGATAAGGATGAGGAAGAGGATGGTGCAGGAGATGAGACTACAGTGGAAGCAGAACTTTCCAGCTCATCAGAAACTGAATGTGGTGAGTTCTGGGTTTGTGCTCCATTCAGTCATACTCGTGTCACATTTTCAATATTTACTTTTCCTTGCGTCATTCCAGAAAATGGCACATGTTCTAGTTGAGCCAATCCCTACCAGTATATAGTCCCCTCAAGCATAGCAAAATATACATTTTATTTCCTGTTTTGCGCAAGGTGGTTAAAGAGGCCTGAAATAAAGCAAGGGCACGGTTCTGTCTGTGTTCTCTAGACAAAGCCTCTCTACACACACACACACACACACACACACTCTCCCTGGTCTAGTTGAAACAGCCTGGCTGTGAAATCCAGTGAGCCGCGCCAGACAGCAGTAGAAGACAAGAGGAATGCAGAACGCACTGGAGTCTGGTGTTGGAAAAATAGACCTATGCAGATTTTATTTAGTGTGTGTGGAGGTGTATCCCTGAATGTCGATCCAGTTAGTGTGTGTGGAGGTGTATCCCTGAATGTCGATCCAGTTAGTGTGTGTGGAGGTGTATCCCTGAATGTCGATCCAGTTAGTGTGTGTGTGTGCTATATAATTGCCTGTAATTTGTTATAATTATTGTGATGTATTACCAGTAACACCGACCATAACAATTTATTTTGCCCTGCCTCACTGATTGGTCCACTGTTATTTATATTGTTTTAATCCTATTTGCGCGTGCGTGTGTTTTTTTTATTTTTGAGGGGGGGGTTAAGTGCACTTGGAATTTCAGACATTTCACTTTTCGTTAAATATATCTTACCATCAATCAATCTTGTGCCTATCAAAACCCCTCAATTACAATCCATCAGTCCTTTATGGTAGAGTGACTAGATGGAAGTTACAGAGGAGTAAAAGGATGCTACATGCTGCCTGAAAGTTAACGGCATGAGGAAACAATATCTGATCTGATGACCAGAAATATTAGGCCAATGAGAATCGGTTTGCCTGCTGTACTGCTCATCACCTGGCTCATACCATCCCTACGGTGAAGCATGGTGGAAGCATCATGCTATGGGTATGTTTCTCAGTGGCTGGGACTGGGTGACTGGTCAATATTTGTGGAAGGATGAGATGGCAGTTCACCAATGCTTCCATTTAATCTGACCAAGTTTGAAAGGATCTACAAAGAAGCTAGGAGAAACTGCCTAAATCTAGGGTGCAAAGCTGGTAGAGGCATTCCCAAGAGGTCTTAAAGCTGTGATTGCTGCCAAAGTTGCTTCTACAAAATGATGAATAAAGGGTCTGAAATCTTTTGTAGATTCTTTCTGAAGATTGTGTGTGTGTGTGAGAGAGAGAGATCCATGTACAGAGCTTAGAAATGTTATGGTAAAAGTTCCTATTTACTTAGCGTTTTAGGTTATCGCAGTTCTGGTTAGGTCATAGGGAACCTTAAGAATCGGTCCCACAAGAATAGACAAACAACCGTGTTTCTGTGTATCAATTCTGACATCCATGCCTCCTCAGAGCTGGAACCAGACAGGGGGCGTGAGCCAGGGGAGCGCCCCCAGAAGAGAAGGTGTTTCTGGGAGTACCGCCACGCTCACGCGCGGGACTCTGGGAGAATGAAAACCTGTGGAGAAGTCCGATGGTCACTCTCTTGGAGCTCTAGCACCCTACCCAGTACCCTATATCGCAGAGAGGGTAAGTACCATAGCCAGTAGCCAGTATCACCGTGAGGGTAGTACCCTAGCCAGTATCACTGTAAGGGGGGTTGTACCCCACCCAGTACCCTGCATGGCACAGTCCGTACCATGGTAGCCTGTACGGCAGAGAGAGCATTTCTATTCTGAGGGCTTTTCGCTGAGCACTCAAAAGGCGTATCCGTAACTCAACCTTCTCTCCTCAGGGAAGAAGGGAAGGCGTAAAGCGCGTAAGACGGACGCCAGCGACCTGACCCCTAACCCCGCCAAGCTGACCAATATCGGGGAGCAGCTGCAGAAACTGAACGCCGCCATTGGGGGGATGGGCCCCGTGAACGACCTTCCTGTGGTGGCCCGCGCTCGCTCGCGCAAAGAGAAGAACAAACTGGCCTCCAGGTAGGGGACGAGGGAGGGCTTTCCCACAGGGGGTAGTTAACCTGAGAGAGTGGGAACAGGTGAAGGTCTCCGTGGTTAAATGAGGTGTGGAAGAAGGTTTCACCAGCTGTTATCATAAGTGTTTGTATGCCGCAGAGAGCAGTTTGCCGTCTCCTCTGTCTGTCTGGAAAAGTAATATATCTCTTTAATATGATAGCGTTGGGACAAGATTTCCGAAATAAGGATGTCTTGTGTGTCTGTGTCTGTGTGTGTGTGTGTATACAGGGCCTGTCGTTTGAAGAAAAAAGCGCAGCATGAAGCCAACAAGATAAAGCTGTGGGGACTGAACCAGGAGTACGGTTAGTAGCCGTCTGGGAACCCTAACCATCCTCTTTCTTTCCTTAGCCATATCTGGCATCCCTAACGTTTCCGTTCTCTTTGCCCAATCTAACCTGGCAACCCTAAAACTCAAATTAACACGCTATTGACCGTGTTTTATTTTTTAATTTTTTTTTACTTACTGTTTATTAACTTTCTTTACCTGCTTTATTATTTTATTGACTTACTATTTTAGAAGCACTTAATGTTTTTCCTGTCATGCTCAAATACACCATAGCAGGTCCCTCGCATGGGGTAAACCTACTTGGCAAGAAATCTGACTCCGATTCTAGTCCTCCCTTTCCTTTTGACAACAACTCCAATCTGGCATCTGGAACTTTCCGTTTACTCCCGGTCAAACCTGGAGATTCCCGGCTAGCCTGAGGGACATTTCCGGGCCGTCCTTTTATTCCTGGAATTCCAGAAGCTGGCCCTGCCTTCCGGTGCTTGACCGGTGCGCTGTGATTGGGCCAAATTAACTGAGGTCATGCTGCTGTAGGCCAGCTAGGGTTTACCTCAGCTAGGGTTTACCTCAGCTAGGGTTTACCTCAGCTAGGGTTTACCTCATCCGCTCCCTGATCCGCTTCAGCCTGACTCTCTCGTGGTTCATCTCTGTCCTTTGCTTTAACTCTCCCCCCTTCCTCTTTCCACACCAAATGCACTTGTACTCCCTCCCTCTGTGTCGCTCTCCTCACTCGCCCTCTGGCTCTGTTGCTATTGGACTCTTGTCATGTTACTTCTAGTAGTTGATATTGTCTGGGCGCAAAACCCTCAACGTTTTGTCCGAAAGAGTGGATCTCCACTCGTTAACTGTTGGGAAAACGTTGGATTCGGGCAAATGTTGGGCAAACTCCTGCCACATGTGAACCGATGATGTGTGTGTGTGTGTGCGTAGAGAACTTATTGGGGGCGTTACTGCAAATCAAGGAGGTGATTCGCCAGCGGGTCGAGAGCAGTGGCGAGGAAGTGGACAGCGACGAGCGAGGCATGACACAAAGACTGGAGGATATACTGAAAGAGTCCAGCGGTGAGAGAGAGAGAGAGGGACGGACGGACAGAAAGGGAAGGACCTGGTCAGGGTTTGTATTCATTGTAGTGTGTGTGTGTGTGTGTTACTCGGACAGGTCCACTGGTGGCTGGACGGACCAAAGACTTTGTACAGAGGATCCTGGAGGGGAGTGGGGGACAGACCAGGGCTGGGGCCCGAAAGATGACCCCCACCTCCCCAGACGAGGAGGCCGCTGCCTAACAGACGAACCCTGGCAGGAGACCAGATCTCCTCCCAACAAGCTCCTGTTCCACCACCCACCAGACAGCCACCCATCGACTCTGTCACGCCCTCTTTCCTTACCTAAGGGCACCAACACAATCTAGCTGCTGCCTGTGTGTCGGCCTATCTATGGGTGTGTGTGTGTGTGTGTGTCTCAGTTTATCTATGGTGTGTGTGTGTGTGTGTGTGTATGAATACGTGCCTGATTGGTTTTCTTCTCCTTTGAGCTGTGTGTGTATCCCACTGTGCCTAATATTAATAGACATTGCACTGTTTGTAGATGAATAGAGTAGCTGGCATGTGGTCAGAGTGGGGGGGGGGGGGGGGGGGGGGGGGGGGGGGGGGGGGGGGGGGGGGGGGGGGTATGGAGGGGGCTGGTGTTTCTGGATGGTACTGGACTCAAGTGGTCCGGTTGGCTTAATGTGTTGCATTTCTACACGTGATGGTCCCTCTGAGATCAGTGGGAGGAGCGACAGACGTTGTGCTCCAATCACAGACGTGACTTGGCTCTCATTGGTGGCTGTGTCCTTTCTAAAACAACAGGTTGTGTTCATTAGACAACAAACGGAACGCAGAAACTGAAGAAGTAGGGACTTGTTATTTTGGGTTTTCCTGTAGTGAAGTGGGTTTTGAGCAGTTCTTTGGCTCGCGCTAATGAACACAACCTTGTGTTCTGACAACTCCAAACACGAGACCCACTGTAGCAGCTCATAAGACTTGTGGAGGTTTCGTTGCAGAATTGAAGTCAAACAAAAAAAAACGCTCAAAAGTAGCAATTATATATGCACCTTAAATCAAAACAACCAAAGATTACTTGAATTGCTGAAAGGAAAATTGTAATGAAGGGTGACACGTGATCGGTTCTGGCCAAACACTGTCAAGCTGGCTTAATTGTTGTATGCTATTGGAATGACAGCAACATTTGAGAAAAAAAAAAACCTTTTTACACGTACACATGCTTTATGAAAGGATGTATTTTATTACCAGGATTATTGCCTATTCATTTGATACTACAATCAGACATTTATAATATTGTTAAAAAGCAGGTAGCATAATGTATTCTACAAACCTGACCGCCAACAGTGTGGTCTAAGATCTGGTTGCCTTACCTCCAGACATTTTTATGTTTTGGGGTTTTCAAAAATGTTCTATTATAACGTATTCTGATATATTCGAAACTACCCACAATGCACTACTGTCAATGTAATCTGGAAAACTCATTGGGCTAAGCACTCCTCTACCATGCTTGAGCTAGTTATGGTTATCTTAATGTTACCCCATTCCTGTGCAGCCTCTGGATTATTGCAATGTATCTATTGTGGAATGCCTAAACTATAAATAGGAATTGACCTACTTTTGGATTTGGAATATAATTACTTTGGACAGACTGGCTAGATGGCAGGCTAACATGAGCCACTAGCACACGTCCTCTGTAACAGCGCTTAATGGATTCTCAGTGGAGAGCTGAGTGAGATCAGTAACAAGCTACTCCACGCTGCCACGTGTCGGTTTTGGACATTTCACAGAAACCCAGTCTGAGAAGAGAGGGTCGAGTAAATTCTGTACACAGAATCTTTTTAAGTTCATGGTGTTTTGCCGCTCTTCCCAGAGGATTCTTCCGCCTGTCGTTCACAATTAATAGTGTACTTTTGAAGATGTCTCCGGGTTCACATAGCAGGGACCAGGGTTACCTGCTGGGTTCTCCACGTGACATCACAATCCTCTTTTGATCAGGTCAGGAATCCCTATGACAACCCTCAGAATTCCTAAGTTTTCTGTAACAACTTTAAAATGTAGAAATGTTTTGTGCAACTTTGTGTTGGAACTTTAGATGTGCATACTACTGTTAAATGCTACCTACTCTTTACCGGCAGAGGGAGGTTGGGCAAGTCTAGCCTAAAGAGAACCGTAGAAGGCACACGATCACCTTTTGGTCTGCCTTAGCTCTGCAGTGTAACACTGTCTTGGTGTTCACGTGTTCGAATCCAGTGTGTAAACAAAAACACTTCAATCCTTGTTGCCTACTCCGTGCCTCCTGCTTCATCTGACTCCCGCTTTATCTGAATCCCAATGTGAACCTGTAGTGCACCTTACTTTCCGACAAAGAGTCAAGAACTGTTTTGGAGTTTAGTTCATTGGTATACAGTATGTTTTTTTTTGTTCTTTGTTTATTCACGTAAACGCATCCCCACGAATCGTCTCGCAACGATTAGTGCAACAGTTCAGTTCTGCCCTTCCCTTCCATCCTGAGTAGGATGAAAGGCCCTAGAGGCCAATAGGATGGTTTAGCTTGGACATGCTAGTGAGGGTTTCCACCATGTGTGTCATAACTGGGTTGCATGTTTTTATTGATGACAAGGTTGGTGTCATGGTTGTGCGACTTCTAAACCGGTTTGAGTCCGGTATCAGGCAATACATTTGGAGGTCCCAGCACCAGAAGACTACTTTTTAACATCAGATGCCATGATGGGGCATGTGTGGAGATGGCCTCTATCGTCCTGTGTGGTTCTACCTATGTTTCTGTTAGGGTCCTGCTTTCGTTGGCAGAGTCAAAGCTGGTCTCTAAGGAGACGCAGTTTAAAATGCCAGCTAGAGCCGTTGGTAGTGCCAGTCACACTGCACCTGTTTGCACTGCGTGGCGCAACCAAGCACCCCCTGAAGAGGACTTGGTGCACCCTTGACGGAAAAACTAAACGTATCTGCACCTTTCTTATGATTATGGTTTGGGAGGTTATTCCTTGCGTTTGCTACTGGGTTTTCTACAGCGGGTAACAATTGTTTGGGTCAGCCGGGGTAGATGTCGGGTCCGGTGCCAGGTTCTGTGGTGGAACGCAACGCCTCACCTGGGCAACATCGTTGGTGTTGCCCACACAACTGACATTTAGTCGGGCAACGTTGTGCCAATGGCGGAGAGCAGCATTGTGTTAACGTTAAATGAGCAATGCTGGGTTTTGCTTTTGACGAAGCCTTTCCGAAGTGCCTAGAGCTGTCTGCCACAGATACTACATGCCTGACGGGATTCCTTGACCCCTGATGAGCATGTATACCTGAAGACATGACAACACTGAAGGGACCAAACAAGACATGAAATAAACTTAAACATGCATGGAAAAAAAATCTTAAGGCCGGTCCATTTCAGCCCAGCCTATGAAGTGGAAGGAAAGCTGTAAGAGGCAGTGATGGAAACATCGCCATGGTAATGTTAAGCAATGTTTTACAGAATTCCCCCTGAGAAACACGGGCTAAGATCCAGAGCTGATGTTCAGTGAAAACGTTCCATTCTCGCCTATGTAGAATCCATCCATAGGGTCACAAAAACCTGTGCTAAATATAATCCAACTGACTGTTAATATAGTGACACACGGCAAATAATTTAAACAATGCAGACCCTGGCTATTTTAAAGACCTTTATTACAAACCAAGTATACCTGTAAGTAGTAAGTAAGTTGTAACAGATGTCACTAACTGCCGGGCAGTAGGCAATGAAGCAACCTTGTCTGTGACTGATGATACGCAGAGCACTCCCTCAATCCGTGGTGTTTTAGCCGCACCGAACCGCGGTGCCGGGACCGTTTCTCTTCACCGGGCAGGAGCCGTCTTCACTCCACGGAGCCGCCTGCTGTTCTCTGTGACAGCGCCATCGGTGCAGAAAGAACCGTAAGCCATAAGCTCCCGGTGCTTCCGTCGCCACCACCACCGTAGGCCTACGCTAAGCGTATTTCCCTGTTCCGTTCCTTCACCCTGTCGGGGTTAACCGTTCTGGAGTGGTGTCGGGGTACCGGCGAAGCCGCGCTTCTCTCCCTGCCCTACTCGCTCCGCTTCACAGGACTCTAAGGTTCGGGTGTACTTGGACGAGGGCCCACCAGGGGGAGGTGTCCAAGCTTTGATCTCCAAGTTTGGTCCAATCGGCCATCTGGCAAAACAAGACGCGAGCCAGCTGGCCGATAGCGGTTCACAGCCCGTGTTCAAAATGCCCCCCTATTCTGGATGCAGTGCACTCGTTTGGACTAGGGCCCCCTGGTGCGGTTTCCCATGGTGCTCTGCTCCAGTAGCGTTCCATTTAGGGCAATGGGTGACGTATCCTGAGGCAGCCAGTAGCTCATCTGTCTGACTGAACGCAGCCGAGTGCATCGTATGTTTCAGCGAAACCAACTGCCGGTCTTGGCAACGTTTCGACACTGGTGCGTCGTAACTGTCGGGGTAAAGGAGATCTAGTCGATCCCGGGGAGAAGGATCCTTCCGGCCTTCTGAAATCCAAGGTTCTAGAATGCCTTTGAGCAACCGACACCGGGGCGGAACGCAGTTTGTACTGACATACGGTTCGACCAGTTAGAGCACGGTGTTACAGATTCAAAGGGATATTTTTTTTATGTACTGTAGTAATAACGAGGTGAAACAATAAAGTGATCCTGCCTACTTTTAACACATGCATTTTAAGGAATGACACAAGATGTAGTCTTGGTACCCATCTGGTCTTTGTGGATGGAGAACACTTTATTCTTCGTTCTCTGGTGGAAGGCTTTGCCGGTAAATGTTTTAAACAAATGAAGGGGTGAATTCTAGGTCAGCTCTGTCTGTCTGTGTATATAGTTAATGAAGCAGACCTGTGTGTTAAGCCTGACAGAGCTCTAGTGTAGCTGGTGTAAGATGACTCTGGTGGGATTGAACGTAGTTACTGTCCCTGGACTTCTAACTTTCTCTCACACACACACACACACACATTTTCCTCTCCAGACACTGGAGGCCTTGTCCCATTTCAAAGATAACAGGCAGAGTAAGCGAGTGGGTATGTTAGCCTAAAACCCAGACAAGACCATCACAGACAGATGGAGGTCACCGACACCATGCGGTTGTTTTTTACAGAGCAAAGTCAAGAGGAATAGAATACAATTTGAACAGTCTAGAATACAGATTGTGTTCCAAGGAGCTCTTTTGGAACTACTGTTGGACTGTCAACAAAATGCATTCCAGTCATGTACAGCTTCCCACCTGCAGTTTTCCATAACTTACAATAGTACAATAATCACTTTGGACTGGCAAACTACATGTTAACACATTATCTACAATATATCCACAACTGCTTTTCTGCGTGTTCATAAAATACAAAAATAAAAATCAAGAAGTTAAAAAAAATACAAAGTGCCGTACAAATAGAAGCCTAATTATGTTTTGTGTGAGCGTACTGTACACAATTATATTGTATATTTTAATATTTATATGCAGCTGTTGTATTAAAGTATATTTTTAAGAAAACACATTTGTACAAATTTTCTTTGGTGGTGTTTTAATTTGGATCACCTCCCAATAATCTTAGGAAGCTTCCTCTCATGGTTTCCTTTCCTACATCACTAGCGAGGGTAACCCTAGTACCTAAGATGGCTTCTTCCTGAAATAAAGATAACAAGGAAGTCTCCCTTGGCACATTGGCGCACACATTATCAACCCGGTTTCCACCGAGGTGATGAAAAGACAAGTGCCAAGTTCCAACAGGCCACCTTGGTTCAAGTTGGGGCACATTAAAACATGTTACTAAACCCATCTAAACCAGTATGGGTTGTATTCACTTGGCAACAGACAAAGGAACGGAATGATGCTGGGGGACATAAGAACTAGTTTGTTGGTTATTGCAGAGTGTGTTATTTTCACTGCGTTAACTATGTTTACATGTGTACTAACAAACACAACACGAGACAGGAACATACACTCTGATAAGGTACCGTAAAAAGCAACATCGGCAGACATGTTTGTACCACAAGCAATTTATTCCAACTGTTTTCTTTCCCCGGCAATAACAGATAACCAGAGTACCTTTGACCCTGCTGAAAGCTAGTGCACTATATAGGGAATAGAGGGACATTGAGGAAGCGTTTCTGCCCCACATTGCACATGCCCAGTACAGTCTGGTAATGCCACAGCCTTTCCCGCTGATTGGCTGGTCCTTGGTCAGGAGAATTGTTAATGAGGATGCAACACTTACACCTATTACATGTTAAACATTATGAATTAAAATAAAACTCAAAAAACAAACAAGTGTTGGTGTTCCCATCAGTTCACATTCAAGTGCTGGTTTGAATATTTTACCTGAAGAATCGGAAGTGAAAAGAAAACACTGAAATGTTTCAGACATTTTCATGACATCGTAACCTACATAATAACAAAATGGCTCCTTCAGTATGGACTTGAATGCATCGTATTAAAAACGTTTAAAGATACCTCCCCTGTTGTCATCAACAGGAGTTATGAGAACTAAGACATTGCTGAGTGGTTATTTACAGTACAAGGTACAGTACAAGGTAGGCGAAGAGCGGTTTGGTAACTAACATTGACAGTCTGACACAGACCCATCATAACATAGCTGTGTGTGTATCAACCTTAATTAAATGCTGACCACTACTTTTTCTCCCTCCCTTGGCATCAACTTGCACCAATTGTTCCCAGCACTGACACAAAACATCAGCCTAAAAACTCTAAGACACACCGTCCCGAACAAGTTCTGAATTACAAAACCCCTGTAAATAACATGATTGATCATTTTGGATTTTCAATCCTGACGAAATACGTTTTCCCATGGGAGGCTTTGTTGCAACAGATCAACGGTGATATTATGAAAGAATGAACCATCACCCTTTTGGGGTGTATTCCAGATGGTTTACCGGTCAGATACAGTTTGTATCATCATGGTTACAGCACTGTCAAAACGGTCAAACTAAAGGTTTTTAAATCAGCAGTTACCCACAACCAATGGTATACAAGGTCAAATATTTACATCCTACTAAAAGATGAAACAATGTTAATTTCTGTCATAAAAAAAAAAGAAAATAACATAGTAGCCCCTTATCAACATAAATACCTAACCAGAAATGGAATGGTTCAGTCCTGTGTCTTTCATTACTCTCAAACAGGTAAAACTGGTGTATTTATTACACCGATTATGTCGCAAAACAATGACCGTATCCAAACATTTTACAACAGAAACCATTCACCAAATGAAATAGTTTTCTTTTTTACCAAAACAACACTTTTCATTGGACTACAGTTTGGTCCAGTTCAGTTTTACTCACACTGCGTGCCTCCATTTCAAAACGCAAACAATATGGCAGTTATTGAAAAACCAGGTTTCCAGTTTCACACCTGTCATGCTTAGTTTCTGTTTCTACATGCCAGAGATTATTCAACCGAACAGAAAACGGTGCCGTACTGAATGACCAGTTGGACAAGCTTGGGTTGGACAGGGCTGTCCAATGCATACATAATTGCCACAAATCATCAAAACTATCAAACTGAGGCAACTGTAACCCCGTTGAAGACCGTTTTCTTTCAAACATGTCGTTCAGTAAAAATCATTTCCAGGATGTTGCAGTTTTCATGCAAACTGGCTTTTGCTTTCCCAGAGAAAACTCATAGCCCATAACGCCACCTTCACATTCAGGAACGCTCCTCCCCCTTGTAAAAAGGTTCCTGTTCCATAGCTCCTCCCCTCGCTCGTTACAGCAACACCGACTCGTGATAAATAGTGTTCTGCTGTTACCAAGGCGTTTACGGTCAAGTGAACATTAACCTTTGCATCCGGGTTGCCGAGATACACAGCAGTGTCCAGCACCCCCAAAACTCTTTCCACCGACATCAATAATGAATTTTGGGCCAAGGAGGAGATTAGCTTGTCCCTTCCAAACGGTCAGGATGACATATAGTCATGGCACACAGCAAGCTGACCCGACATTGCACTTCACCCGGGCTGCAAGGGTGACACACTGACCCCGGACATGTCCCCATCAGGCCCCACCTCCTCAGTGGACCATGGTTCAGGCCAGTAGCGCCTCCCCCTCCTCCACCCAGAGGAGGTCAAGGGCTTCGGCCTGCCTCTGCTCCCTCCGGTGGATCCGGCGGAGGCGGAGGATGTAGAGCAGGATGGCGAGCAGCACCACCAGGATGCAGGCCAGGAAGAGGTAGTGGTTGTAGACGAAGGAGGAGCGCAGCCAGTTAGGGTGGGCCTGTTTAAACGTCTCCACCTGTAGGTCCCTGGAAACGCGGAGGGACACGCACACATTAGTGGGGCCCAAACACACAACACCATCAGAGGTGGATGAAGACCTGTCACACACACACACACACACACACCTGAGAGGTAGGAAGCGCGTCTTAAACAGAATGGCTCCCAGGGTCCACTGCACCTCCTTGTCGTAGACCAGCTGAGCGGTCTTCAGACTGGGGTAGTCCCTGGGGAAACGGAACCCGGAATGGAGTACCTCATACACCCAGGCCGACTTGAAGCACTGGTACCTGGTCAGAGAGGGAGGGACATGGGGGGAGACGGAAACAGATGAACAGGTCGATTCAGATGAACGACAGGCAATGGGCGGAGGGGTTTCTTACTTTAGTCTGGCGATGTCTGCCTGCTTAGAGAAGAGCTGGCTGTCAAACCGCTTGGTGAGGGTTGACCACTGGGTGGCACAGTAGTCCTGCAGGGCAACAACAACAGACTGACCTCTTGGAAAGATGACCTGGCGCTAAACCTGTTTCGTAGGCCTCTCCAACGGAGTTAGTCGGCCATTTTATCCCGTCAGAGCGCAGGTAATGTCATGGAAACGCGTTGGGCGTGGTTACCGTGGCAGCCTTGGAGTACTTGGCGCCATCGTACGCACCCCCCATCCTCAGCACGTCCTCGGTGCAGTAGAAGAACTCGGAGAAGCCGTAGAACTCGGAGTTGCCGTAGTCGATGGGTGCCTGGTACACCCCCCTGGGGGACCCCATGGTGGCATTGTGAAGCCCTAGGAAAGGCCTGACTGCCACCTGACACCGCGGCCAGTCCCCCTGGCCTCTGAGGTGGACCGCTCGGCCGTCGCGACGCACCACGTCCGAGAGGCCCACGGGGAGGCACGGGTCGCCGAGGGGCGTGGCTTCCATCATGCCCGTCTGGTCACTCGCCAGCCTGGAGGACAGGGCCGGTCAGTCAACCGATCCGCCAAATGGGGCGCACGGGTCCAGGAAGGGAGCGTGACAGTATCCTACCGGTTGTTGGTAATGGTGGTGTTGACCAGCTGGTCTTCGTACCGCTGCCGGGCCAAGTTCCCGCCGAAGCCCAGGAACGTGGTGACGTACACCCGGTAGACATGCTGCGTGTGCTCCGAGTCGCAGCCCAGGTTGAACTCGGCCAGGCGGCTTTTACCGGCCACCTCCTGCAGGGTGGGTGGGGGGTGGGGGTGGGTACCACACAATGTTATTAATCATCAACGAGTTCTTGGATCAACCTCAATCCAAAACCGAAAAGAGGTCCATAAAATCCCTTTTCAGCATCTTCCCATCTAGGTGTTACATAACCTACATTTAACACAAGCACATGAAAGCAGGGAGTGGCTACTTAAATCTGTCCAATAAACCTCTCTGACACACGTTAGCCCTTCTATTGCACAAGAGGAAGTCTTTCCGAAAAAACACAATGGGACACCATCTCTCTCTCGGCTGGCTGCTTCATTACCTGTTCAGGTGAGTTGAAATGTACCGCACTAGGGACCTCATAGGCTATCTGCAGTGAGGCTCCGCCCATGTCCATGATGCCAACAGTGCGCCGCCGGTTGATTGGATTATTGCTCTGTGACCCCGTGGTAACCTCCACCATAGCGTCATCTTCTGGAAAAACATTAAATGTCAACAAGATCAATGTTGAGAAAGTCAGTCTGAGTACTGAAATAAAAAATTGTGAGCACATGTCCTACAAGGGATGTAAATAATAACATTACATTAAGCAATTACAAAATAAAGGTTTTAACATCTGGGTTTCCATTGATAATATTCTATAGCCTAATAAACGGTGCATACTAGCGAGTACCACAGAACTATCAAATATTGATGGCCTCCAATGTAATTCAATGCTGGTTATTATATCAACCACTGCTCATAAAGGCTTTCCCACATCATTGGCTATTTGTGTGTACTTTTGCTAACAAAGAACTCATGACACTTCCCGTTTCCATGAAACAGATCAGGATTATTATTATTTTTGTGGCATCAGGACTTGGATGGAAGCCTGGTTACAGATCAACTGGGAACTACGTGCCCCTAACAAACCCAACATCGGCCTCTGCAACAGGCCAACAAGCAGATACATTTAAACCTGGACTATCATGAGGGCTAACATAGCGGTCTGAGGGGCTGCTGTGTCATTGAACCCCCCCCCCCTTATGCGAAAGAGAGACTTGGGTCGGTCTGAATTCTATGCAGAGTTATTGTTTGTCATCTGAGGAATGCTCCATCTGATTTCTCCGGCATCCTGTTGAGTCTCCGGAGGACCAGATTCCTTGGACAATGCTTTAGGACTACATGGCCTGACAACCGATGTACGCGTGATTGATCGATTCACTCTGTACCACCACATTCCGATATTCATCACAACCGGGAGAGAAATGGAAGAAATACCCAAAGTTGCTCAATAAGAAACGTATGTTTACTGAGTATACTAACAAAGGAGAGAGTGTGTGTGTGTGTGAGCTACATTGTATGCAGCTGTTTTCCAGCCAAGCAAAACCACACTCACCATCCTCAGCGTGGTCAAAACGTCCAAGCACAAAGTTAATACCAATCCATGCATACACACCTGAGGACAGAGAAGACATGTTAGCGAACCCAACCCAGAGGACCGGTTTCGCCCGGACCCAGGTCAATGCCTGGTCCGAACATGTTTAAATAAGGGGCGGGAAAACCGGCCACGACGACAGGAGCAGGCGTGTTAGTAGAAGCAGAGTATACGATCGCCACACGCCAAATCGTGACAGCAACGTCGTGTTGGAAAGGCTAAGCTGTACCCGAATCAGGGGACGACCTCATAGTGAACTCAATTCCACATCTCACCTTCTTGCTTCCCAGAGATCACCTCTGCGTGGGAGCTGGAGAACAGGAAGTCAAAGTCCACCCTCACATCCGTTACTAGGTCATCCAGGATAGCGGTCTGTTGACTGCCAAGAAGAGAAAGTATGGAGATTTCTACGGGATAATCACGGAGCACACGAGAGTTATAACAGAGACGCTACTCTTAGTGACTGAACCAAACCCCAACAAAGGTAACAAACGAGACAGCAAGGTCACAGACATTTTCATGATGGTAGCGAATATAGATCCCTGGTAAACCCACATCAGGTGCCTCAGACACATCAAATAGAACAGACATCAGCAAGCAGTGGCTAGGTGTGTTAGCCATCTGCTGCCCGCTAGAGACCAAGCAGTGGCTAGGTGTGTTAGCCATCTGCTGCCCGCTAGAGACCAAGCAGTGGCTAGGTGTGTTAGCCATCTGCTGCCCGCTAGAGACCAAGCAGTGGCTAGGTGTGTTAGCCATCTGCTGCCCGCTGGAGACCAAGCAGTGGCTAGGTGTG